>CAJPEX010001083.1:0-45528 GCA_905338405.1 Notodromas monacha
TTTGCAGTGGCGTTCCATTTGACAAGCTGTGAGGTGGCTGGACTGCAGAACAGTTGTGAATTGTACAACAGCCACAACTTCTAAGGAGGATATGGGCCCAGTGGACCTTCTGGGAGAAGAACTGACAGAGGATTCTCCAACTGCTGAATTTTGGGCATAGGGGTGTGATTCACTTGCGTTTTCTTTTTTGTTGAAAAATCCTATTTTTTTGTTGCAAGAATTGGTTTGGAATAATCAGTTGTGGTAATTGATCGGGCATGATGAGAAAAACTGTGACTCGGCGCATTTTCATACTTTTCGGATTTTGTATCTTTTTTGTTAGCGCCATTGTATTGTTTGTACAAGGTTCACAATAAAAGAGTTGAACCAAAATTTGAAGTTTTTCTCTTTCTTCTGGGATATTTGGGGTGTTAAGAATAGATACAGGGATAGATTTTCCAAAGAAAACTGTATTTAATTCTAAACCACTGATAAAACACCAGTAGTAGGATTCATTATCATTTCAACTTTGGGGTTAATTTGGCTTCTCCTGGGAAGTAATTTAATTGTGTTGGCTTGGGAGGTAGAGGCATGTCTGGTTCTTAGGACAAATCAAATTTTTGCGTAGCACAAATGAATCAAGCATGAAAAAACAAGGAAAGTAAATATTGAGGTGAATATCATGTAGATATATCCATGATGTTGAAAATGAATTTTAAGAGTTGTTAGGTTGTCTTTCAATAGGGTCTTTCTGTCCAATTCAGAGGGGATCTCTTCTACTACATTGATTTCAATATTTTTGAGTTGAGGAGGATTTCCCTTGAAAGGAATATTCACTAAAGTATAACAACAATTAGATTTAAAGTACAGAATGCCTGAATAAGGCAATTTGTAAGAATGTTCTGTAGCAGATGTTTTGTTTACCTCTGAGGCCACACAGTACTGGATAATTCAACCTTTGTCAGTATCTACAAAGGCAAATTTGTCATCATCTAATTGAACCACTGTATTTTTGGGATGACTTACTTTTTGCAGGGGACAATTATTTTTTATTTCTTCATCGTTTTTTCCTTCTTGGATGGTTTTGACACACTGGTCAGTTTCTTTTGATAAAGGAAGATTAAAATGACAAATGCGGCATAGTGCATAATTCACTGAGGTGATGCACACAGGTATCTCTTCTGCATATAAACCAAAATAATTTAGTGTCCTTGGGATAAAAGGTAGGGGTATTTGATTTGAGTTCTTTCCCATTTGGGGAGTCCCAAATAGGTATTGCTTGCAATAGGAAAAGAATGTACCCTAGAAAGTAGGTATCTATTAGTTTGTTTGAAAACAGGGACAATTAAAGAGGCTCTGTACAGACAAGAGCTGTTAGTTGTTAACTCAGAAGAGCATTGGTCTAATTGACCAAAAGTTGGAGGATTTGTCTGTTGCAAATTTAGGATTTCTTGTTGATCCATAAGCAGAGAAAAAGACTGTTTCTCCGAAGAAAATATGGTTTTCAAATTGCTGGATAGCTCAACATTGGAAAAGATTTTAGAGGGGTATTGGAATTGGGCTATCATATTCAGGTCATTTATGAGGTCTTGAAACATCTCAGCCTGATTGAATAAAGCTGTATTCAGGTTGGTGAGACTTATTAATTTTTCTGCAGTCTCTGAGAAAGGGGTTTCAAATTCTTGTAAGAGGTTTGCTAATATGGTCAACCTATTGTTATCAGCTCTGTAATAGGAAGAGAAGTGTAATAGAAGTTGAGCTGGTCCCCCCAACAGACCAGCTCAACTTTTGGGAGCCAAGGGATTAGGATCCCAGCTTGACTCTGCGTCCCTACCCTGCTTTGACAGGGTCTGGGGGACCTTTATGGCTGAGAGAAGCTGGACCAAGCTCTCTTTATTCTGAGCCTGGAGACAAAAGTTGTCCTCTGCTTTGTCAACCCAGTATCCCTGAAGAGCCGCTGTGGATCCCAAAAAGATCTTTGTCTCCCCCACCTGCCAGATTTTGATGGTACCAAGACTCCCCTCTGAAAAAGAGGGAAAAAATAAAAAAGAAACAGATTAAAAATTCAAAGTATAAAGAATTCCTTTGACAAGATTAAAACTTGCCTTTTAAGGTCTTGGTGTACCCAGCCCCCTTCAGCCAGAAAGATCTCCGACATGCGAGAAACGGCCCCTTGAAATAAGCCAGCATGATGGCCCAAAATGTGCCTTGTGCTAGACTCGGCATGGGCAAAGACTTCCCTTTCTTGCCTACCCAATTCAGACACAACCAAGTTTTGGGCTTCAAGACAACGCTGCTGTTCCTGAAGCTCAGCACTTTCCTGCGCCATCCAACAAAGCTCTGTTCTTTGCAACAAAAGTTTCTCTGCTGCGCATTGGGTTTCCACCTTGATCTGCTCCAATTCAGCCCTCAAGCTGTCACAACTGAGGGTGGCACTTTGCTCCCAAGACACAAAGGGCAAAAGATCCAAAAGCTGGTCCAAACTGGCCAAGTCCAACTCAGAGATCCTCTCAGAGATCCCGCTGCAGGAAGCCGGTAATCAAACCAACACAAAAGTCTGAATTGGGGCCTTGCCCTCAGCAGGCACATCCAAACTGCTGGACGTTGCCATAATCAAAAGGGCCCATCTTTTATAAAAAAAAGAGAGGAAGGGAAGCAAAACAAAAATTAAAAAGATGTTGAAAACAGTATGAAAAATTTAATTTATTCTATCAACCTAATTTGCCCTCACTATCCAAGTCAGCCCAGAAAATAATTTGTTGCAGGTATTGCTGCGCATAACAGTTACGCATTAAAAAAATGCATTTGTTATGCATCACTGTTATGCCCAGCTTCTTCTGAAATGCCTTTCTTTTTTTTCTTTGTTGCTGTACTGAAAGTTTTTTTCTGAAATGTGTTCAGAATGCGTTTTTAATGCATTCTGTAGTTATGCCTATACTTTAAACATTTTTGATGAGCTTTTCTTGAGTGTAGCAGGCGGGCGTTTCAAAACTCCTGCCTGCTACACTCAAAAATTTATATTTTTTCAGATTTTCCTGGGTGTAACATGGAGCATTTTGAAACACTCTTTGTTACAACCAGGGAAAATCTGAAATAAACAGTTTTTAGCATTGTAACAGAAAGGCATTTTAAAATGCCTGCCTGTTATAACCAAGGGAAATCTGTAGAAATCAGTTTTTTTGGGATTGTAACATATAGGCATTTTAAAATGCCTGTCTGTTACAGTGCCAAAAACTGTTCATTACAGCTTTTCCTTCTTTGCAGCATGGAGTATTTTGTAACACCAGCCTGTTACATTCTTTAAAAGCTATTCTTTATTTTCAGCAGTATTTTTAACATCAAAATTTATATTTTGTGGTTTTGTATTATTGCGACAAACTGATGCAACAAACAGAAAAATCTGCAACATTGTGTTTGTCGCATCAGTTTGTCGCACCAGTTTGTCGCAGCGCGGATCTGGACACCTGGATCCGCGCTGCGACAAACTGGTATTATACTGGCGACATATTATATTGACAGTTCTCTGTCGCCAGTATTCTCTATTGCCAGTATAATACTGGCGNCATTTCTGCATTATAATCAATCCTATCCAGGCGTAACTTGAGTTACGCCTGGATAAATACCTAGCTGTAACTAGAGGGCGTTTTGAAACGCCTATAAGGTATGCATTAACTAAAATCCCTAGTAGGCGTAACATAGAGAGGTTTGAAATGCGTAGCATTTTTGGCTAGAAATGCGTATAAAACGCATTTTGAAACGCCCAAATTATTTGCTGGGAGGGCACTCAGCAAACTCATCCCTGTCCTCAGGGATTTCCCCTTAAGTCTCTTCATGACCAGGGTCTTGCTGAGTTAAGATTTCATTGGAATTATCCATAGTTCTTTCTCTTTGATTTTACTATCAAAAAAATAAATTCAAGAACTGATTTTGAAAAGATAACCATGCCCTTTTTTCCAAAAAAAAAGGGGAGAAAGAGAGTATAAAAGCTCTTGAGCAAAAGATAATGGTTTTCTTTTCTTTTTCTTCTCTCTTCAAAAAATACTTTTTGTTCCTTGCTCTCGATTCTTGGGAAAAACGTCAACTTACGACTAATTGATTGGGTGATAATCCTTAAAATTCCATCAACTCATTTTGTCAAGTTGTTGTCAACATTATCCCTCTCTCTCAAAGAAACACTTTTTTGGAAAGAAAGGGGGAGAGCAGACAAAAGGGAAAAGTTCACTTTTCAACTGGCGCAAGGGTGAGAACATTGAATCCAGCATTCAAACCCCTGGACCCAGTTGTAAGCAAAAAATTCTCACTTATTTCTCCACTTTTTTCTTTTGACTAAGAAACACTTTGAATAATATAACTGCAAACAAACACATTTTTTCACAGATCCTCTCAACTTTGCAAAAAATGGCTACCTGGGTGGAAGTATGTGGAAATTCAAACACCCACTTCTTTGGGAAGCCAGAAATTTGCAAAACCTATTGGAACCAATCAAAAATTGTTCCTAAAAAACACAGGGTGCAGATCAAAAGAGGAGTGCGCATCCCTCTTTTCTCCCAATGGCTCAAAAAGAATTTGAGGAAAACGTCTCCAGGGAGCTCTTGAAAAACTTGCCCCTCCACTGGAGAGTGGAAGGACTTCAGCTGTCTACTGAAGAGATCTCCACAGAAATTGATGACAAGAAAAAACCCAAGACAAAGGTACCTGCAATACAACAATCAGTCAAAATTATTGGGAGTTTACTTTTTTAGCTTGGTACATCCTCTCCTGATGGGAGAGGACTTGGTTTCCTTTCTGACTTGTGCAAGAGACCAAGTTTGCCAAACAGGAGGATACCACAAGAATAACTCCCCGTGAGACCTCAACCCCTGTCCAACACGGTGCGCACCAAGTCAAAAACTGTGAAGGACAAAGATCCGCCTCAGGGTTTTTATAATGTCTTTGAGCAGTGTTTTTTTCTTGTGAAAAACAATCCGCCTGAAAATGAGGGGGATTTTGTGAGAAATTATCAACTGAGTCAGACTTCGTGTCATTTTTTTGACACAATTTATTGACCATCCCCAAAGTTTAGAGAAACTTTGGGGATTATTTTTTTGAAAGGGGTGTGCCAATGGAGATTGGCGTGTCAAAAGAAAAATGGCAAAGCCAGCTGGTGGCAGTTAAGACACCAAGGAGATAACCCCCCCAAAAAACGGTAGGGGTTTCCCAGTTTTATGAGGGGCTGAATTACCCCAAAATACAAGAAATTCAATGCTTGCTGCGCATGCGTTGCTAAAAACAAGGACGTAAAACAATCTGCGTCAAATTTGCCTGAAAGGAACAGATTCCTCTCTCATGGGTCTTTTTTCTGACAAACTCGTCTCATTATGGCAATTTAGAAAAAATGCTTGTTCCCAAAAAATTGGATTTTTGGGAACAAGCATTTTTTCTAAATTGCCATGCCCCAATAAATTGGCCCCTGGACAGTTGGGCCAAATTTACAGGGATCTGGCGGAAGTCCTCAACATTGCTGACAACAGACCTTGGACACAAACAAAGGAAGCCAACAGCATTAAAGGACAGACTTGCCAGCAGAGGAGACACAGTTACATTTTTGATGTTGCTTGCTGCAAAAGCTCTTTTTGGAATTCTTGGCGATTTACGGAAATCTTAAAACGTTCATTTGATGCAAGAAAGAAACTTGTGTTTGATACTTGGCTGTAAAAAAGTTTTGTATATTCCTGTGTGAATTTGAGAACACATTTGCGCTTATTCCGGCAGGTTGCATGCCTTCCAATTTGTCTACTGAATCATTTTTCCAAAAACCCCCTGACATATTTTCACAGGGATTGTAAATCAAGAAATCTCTGAGCATTTTCCCAGTTGTAAAAAACCACTTTTTAAGAAAAAAACTAGCCTCTCTGCTTTTTTCAGTACTACATTTTTCGTCTGGGAAATTTTCCCTGGATAAAATTTGTACAGTTTTATTGTAAACTAGATGGTGTTCCCAGGCCTTGGAAGTGAAGTGCAGAGGCAGCATCACAACCTCAGAAAAACACCCACAGAAAATCTCAACACAAATTGTGCTTGCTTTCTCACATGGCAACACTTATTCATTCTCCTAAAGGACCTAATGTCCCCAATTAAACAGGATAATCTCTTTGATAATGTAGAATGAACCCCCTTGTTAACCACGTTTTTTTTTTAGCATTGATGACTGATATTCCAATAACGGTGTGATGAAAAAATGCTGATATAGCTTATCCCCCAGCTTTTCCAGGAAATGTTGAGTAAATAGGGGCGGAAGCAACAGCCTGAACTTCCTTCCTGATGATGCTTCCCGATTAATAAGCGAGTCGCAGCTCGTTCCGCTTTCCTGGTTTCGGCCGAAATGACCCTGACTTCCGGATGAGTAGTTCCGGTTGCCAGTCTTACCCCGAAAGCTGTTCATTGCCAGGGTCGGTTGAAATAAACATGTGACCCGTATACATTCAAACACCACACCTGCATCATCGCCTTCCGCTTGCATGTAAAAAAAAAGGGGTGTTACAAAAGTTCTTGGGATAGGAGTTCAAATGGCACATGATTGAGCAAGAAGGCAACTTCTTTTCAGAAAAAAAAAATTCGTTGGCACAAGAAAAGCATTTCAGCCCTGTTCGACATACAGTTGCACCTCTTAATTTTTTTTCAAGTCCATATATGTCTGAATTCCCTTTGAAACAGTATATTAACCCCTGGATGGTGGTGGGTCAAATTCCATCCCGCTGTGGTGCCTGGATACTTTTGCATCTTTGTGCGTTTTGGTTTGACCCAAGGTCACCAAAATGCAGCTTTGGCTGAGTAGCTGAACTCAGGAAAAAATCCAGGGAAGGGAAATCCGTTGTTCTTGAAATCCCTTGATGATAATCCGATGACAGGAATGCCAAAAATGCCCACAAACATTAATTTTTCCCTTTGTCGATAATTTTTCTGCAGGAATGCTTTAAAAAAGTTCAGGATTTTTTCCAACTTTGGCTAATCTAATAATTTTTGTTTCCTCATTTTTTGCATGTCACAAAATTTTGCAGGATAAATTCTGGCACTGCATCCCAGGGGTTAAAATCCTCTCTAACTTGCAAGAAATTTTCCCCTCAAACCTCTGTAACTTAAATTTTTGAGGCCTTTTGGCTATTATTTTCTTGGCAGAGAAAAGCGAAAAATAATAAAAGAAGTAACTTGATGTGTTTTGAAAGGAAGTGGAAGACTCATTGAGCAAAAGAACCCTATCTCAAAGTTCAGCATCCTGTTAACTCATTTATAGGAAGCAATTTAAGGTCCAGAATATCACCATTTACCATTCCCTGCAATTATTAGATGTTTCCCACACAACAAAAAGCTTGTTTTCCCAGCAACTTGAAACCTTACAAACTTGAACCTGCCCTAAGTCAAAACCTTCTTAAGTCAAAGTTGTTTGCTGATCCCTTGAAATGTGACTTGAAGAGGTTTCAATTTTTTTTTCTGCAAAAGTCATTCTGGCAGTTTTCTGTTCTTCATGCACAAGATGAGATGCGCATCTTGCAGATTTTGTGACATAGTCCAGCTTTTCTTTAAGAATTCTTGAAAATTGACATGGTCTTAATTCCAAGGGTTGCCTGCCTCCAGGTATTCTGCCATTTTCATTAATGCCACTTTGAGTGAGAATGTGGCAGCTGTGAAGGCAGCTGTTGATGAAAATGGCAGAATTAATAACACTCCTTGGAATTATAATGACATGTCACTTTCAATAATTCTGAAGAAAAGCTGCTGCTGGGGCACACCAAAAAATCTGCAAGATGGGAGACTCATGTTTCAATTGAAGAGCTGAGAGTTGTCATAGGGTGACTTCTGCAAACATTTTTGATAAAATATGCCAAACTGAGCTTTTTTTGTGCAGAAAATATTTTTTCTGAACCGTAATTGTTTTTCATTTCTGACGTATGCCGTTTCAATTCCTATTCTGAGAAAATTTGTTTGACCCCTCGCATAGTTCCTGCTTTGATTTTTTTCTGCACCATGTTTCTCTGCCAAATAAATGAGGATGCGGGACCACACGTGCGTATGTATTTACATGAATCCGTTGTGATACACGGCATATAAAGAGTTGTTCTGGGATTTGAGTGACAACAATTTCGAGTTGGATCTCGAGCCGTCCACTTCCCGTGTGTGATGGTGGTTTTCTGGATAAGTTGAAGTGTAATAGAGAGAAACGGTGCCTCGGTTAACAGACTTGAGTCAATTCATATATTAGAAGGCAGACTGGAAAAGTGCAGTAAATATAAGCAGTTGCGAAGAATTTCCCGGGAGGAATTATTTTTCCATGTCACTAAAATGTTCCTCATGAAGTGAAATCCAGCAGAATTTTATCAGAACAAAGCAAATGAGAAATGGAAACGAGTTTCGAAAATCAATACAACTAAATTATTTTTATGACAGAGATTTTGGAACTTTGAAAAAAAAAACGGTTAAGTTGTATGGCAAACATTCACATCCTAATATAAACGTCTGTTTCGTGCAGAAAATTCGTATTACATCAGTTTTATTTCTGGAAAAAATAGGTGAGCTTTTTTGTTAGTGTGAGAAATAATGATTTCTGTGACAGTTTGTGGTTTGGTGCTTTTTGCGGTCATCTGCTCCACCCAAGCATACATAAACAGTGAGTCCTGATTTTTAAAATCAATATTTTATCTTGTTGAAGACGCTTTGAAAAGTTTACTTTTAAATTTCAACCCTAACCTGTTGGAATTGTTGCCGAAAAATTCAACTCGTATTTTTGCTTTTCCGGAAACCTTTTGTAACATTTTCTCCAGTGTAGCATTTTTTGAATGGTAAAAACATTATTGGACTTTGAAACCCACATTTTTAAAATTATATTGATGAAATTTCCACAAATTTTGGAATATTTCTACTATAGCTGAAGATGTTCAAGATGCACTTGGTTATTTGAAGATTTTTATAACGTTTTTGCATCTTTCATGATGCAGCAAAGCTGTCCTGCGGATCTTCAAATTTCCTAATTTCAAGACTGACAAATTGTTTGGCTTTCTTGAGGAAAAAATGTGCACATATTTGATCAAAAGGACTCTCAAAGGATCCTGATGGAAACTACCTGGGAATGTTACTCACATCCAACACTTACTTGTATGGAAAAGACAGGATATTTTTGTAAAATTGTCTTGTCCAGCTAGGACTCATCACAAATTAATAAGCCCAACCTGATGATGCATATAGGAGAAAGAAAAAGTTTTTTTTTTTTTAAAGGACAACACTGTTCTTCTCTTGTGCATTCCTTCAATTGGATTAAAAGGTATTGTCTTGAAAAACAGTAACGCACAGAACTGGCAAATATTTTTCCTTTGGCTGCTCAGTTATTCAGTTCAAGCTATGCTTTTGAGAGATTTGGTCAAACCAAAACGTACATGTGGTCATATTTAAAATAATCATTTACTTGGCTGTGCAACTATAAAAATTGGGTTGAAAGAAACTTTTGCCTCAAAATTTTCAGAGAAATATACCATCAGACTACTTCCATGAATAACAAACATATTTACTGAGTATGGATTTTTCAAGATTTTATTAAACTCAGCAACTGCTGAGTAATCAAATATTGCGATTTTTTCTGTGTCTTTCCAAAGGTATTCAAGAAAATATTTCAAGGAGTCCGTTTACCCAACTCTATATAACTGTATACTAATTTATTGGTGCAACTGAATTAATTACATGAAGATTAAATTAATAATTAGTTCATTGCATCCAGCATAATTAAATACACATCTGAATCCACAGTGGCAGAAGACACGGAATGTGGTCTTGGAACTTCCAGGGACAGCAAAATCGTGGGTGGATCCGAGGCTGGTCGCGGGGAATTTCCATTCATGGTATCTTTGAGGCACCACGTCAAAGACCGCCATTACTGTGGTGGAGCAATCATTAGCAAAACGCACATTATAACAGCTGCTCACTGCCTAGAAAGGTAAGTAAAGTACAGCACAAGGGATTCCTATTATTCTTTTCCTACATTTAAGGAAACAAAATTCTGAAAACTGGGAGAAATACTTCTGGTGAGGTCATTTCAAGTATGAAACCTGCTGGTCCATGTATCTTTTGTTGGTCTTTTAATTTCCAAATTTTGAATAAGTATTTTCATCTTCTAAAGGATTCATGGATATTTCCCAACTGAGGTTAAATTAGCAAATGCCATTTTCTTTTATTTAAAAATGTCAAGTGATGAATTCCTGCAAAATTTTCCAGGACTACAGAAGAAGGCTAAATTGCCAAGCATTTTAAACCACCAAAGCCAAAACAAACAAAGGATGGCAGATTATTGAGGTTTGACTGTACAGTCACACTTTGATAGCTGAAACCTCCAGGAGTCAAATTTTCCAAGTCCCAGTCAGAATCCACTTGAAAACAATGCAATAAAACTCCCCTAACTGGAAGGAATTTCTGTAAAACCTCTGTAACTCAAACTTTCCTAGGGCCTTTGACAATCATTTTTCTGACACAGGAAAGAGAAAGGCAATACAGTTGAACCTCTGTAAGTCAAACCTTGATAAGTCAAATACCTCCATAGCTTGAATTTTTCTCAAGTCCTTGTCTGAATTCTTGTAGAAACAACGTATTAAAAACCTCATTAACTCAAAGTCTTTTCATCTCAAACCTCTACAAGTCAAATCTTCTGATGGATTTTTTATTACTATTTCCTTGCAATATGAAAGAGAAAGTCAATAAAAGAAATGATTTTATGCATTTTGAAAGGAAGTGAAAGACTAATGAAACAAATGAACCCCTTTGTTCTAGTTCAGCAAAAAGCTGTGAACTCATTAAGAAGCAAGTTTAGGCCCAGAATATCCTCATTTATAATTTCCAAAAAAAAATTTTTTTTACTTCTTGTCCTCACAGAAAAAAAGAAAAAAAATGATTGTTTCCTTAACTGAAGACCTCCATAAGTCAAAATCTACCAAAGTTGAATTTTTTCATGGTCCCTAAAATTGTTACTTATAGAGAGGTTCAACTGTGAAAAAAATAGTAATGTGTTTTGAAAGGAGGTTAAAGACTAATTGGTATAAATGAACCCCTGCCTCCAAGTTCAGCATCCTGTCAACTCATTCAAGAAGCAATTTAAGGCCCAGAATATCACCATTTAAAATTTCTTGAACTTTGTCTATATTCTCCACAACAAAAATGCTCGTTTCCCTAACTCAAAACCTCCCAAAATCAAAATCCCCTTAAATTTCCCTTGAAATTTGACTGCAATAGGTTTTTTTGGGGGGCAAACAATGCCAAATATTCCGTTATATTTTACTGTAAAGAACTACATTCCCATTTTTAAAAATTATATATTTGCTTTAATTTCCATCAGGGGTTTGGATACTTAGTTTGGTTACTTAGAGAGGTTCAACTGTAAAAAAAATGATAATGTGTTTTGAAAAGAGGTTAAAGACTAATTGGTATAAATGAACCCCTGCCTCCAATTAAGTTCAGCATCCTGTCAACTCATTCAAGAAGCAATTTAAGGCCCAGAATATCACCATTTGTAATTTCCTGAACTTCTTCTATATTCTCCACAACAAAAATGCATTGTTTCCCTAACTCAAAACCTCCCAAAATCAAAATCCCCCTAAATTTCCCTTGAAATTTGACTGCAATAGGTTTTTTTGGGGGGCAAACAATGCCAAATATTCCGTTATATTTTACTGTAAAGAACTACATTCCCATTTTTTAAAATTACATATTTGCTTTAATTTCCATCAGGGGTTTGGATAAATTCGTGGAAGTCGCAATGCGAGAACACAATGTGCTTTCGCCGGAAAAGGGCCTGGATTCCTACCGTCTGCGCCCAACAAAGGTTTTTGTACACAGCAACTTTGACGCCATCCGGCTCAACAATGACCTGGCTCTCATCAAGGTCAGAGAGGGTCTCATACAATGGGACAACTTCACGTCTCCGGTTTGCCTGGCTGACCCAAGCGGGGTCGACGAAACTGTCGGCACAGTGGCAACAGTCGTCGGTTGGGGTCGTCTCAGCGAAGGTGACGAGATGAAGCTTTTCAAATAAATTTTTTGCTTCGTTATCGAAAAAAAAAACAGATTTTCTTTCAGGATTTTGGGACAATTATTTCCCGTTCTTTTTTTAGATCTTCGTTCGAAAAATTATTTTCACGATATTTCGGGACGATATTTTTTTATTGAGTGTGAATTTGAATTTTTAGGAGGAAAGAAGGCCGATGTCTTGCAAAAGGTGGAAGTGCCGATTTTGGAAAATTCGGTGTGTCGATCGAAGGTCAAAAAGTGGTTTGACATCCACTCGGGTCAAGTTTGCGCCGGATACGACTTGGGAGCCAAAGACGCTTGTCAGGTAAATATTTTTTTGGCAGTGATTTGACTAAAGAAATAGTCTACAGGAATGCAAAATAATGCTCAAATGAAACTTTTCGCAATATTATTTCTTGAAGAAATATTGTGGTATAGCATGACGAAAAAAATCCTGCCATTTATTTTTTTTCAGGGTGACAGTGGAGGTCCAATGGTTGTCAGGAAAAACGGAAGATTGATTTTGATTGGAATAGTTTCCGCCGGAATCGGATGCGCAAAACCAAATTTGCCTGGAGTCTATACAAGAGTTTCACATTACATGGACTGGATTAAACAGCAAGTCAACTCGTGAAGAATTCATCAACTGCCCGAAAAGTTTAGAAGATTCGCCGATGAATAAGAAAAAAAAACGAATTTTAGATTCTTGTATTTTTGTAATTTTACGGTACAATTCTGTGGAGAAGGGAATAAAATTTCTGAAAAAAATATTGAGGATACCGTCGACAATTTGATTTGAAACATCTTGTTCAGTATAAGGATTCTTTTTGAATCTGATTCAGATACACCAACAGAATTGTTTTTCCTCGCTAAAAAAAATTAGGTATCGTTGAACATATTACGGAAAAATGAAATAAATCTGCAAGCAATTAATTCTGAAAGTTGTGAAACTAAAGTCTGTATGCCATTAGACAGAAATTTTTTGACTTGTCCGCGTCGAGCGACACCTATGAGTCAGATCAACAACTTTATTCAAATGTTGATAACGCCCCCAACTGGTGATACCCCTAGACAATCTAAGAAGTGATCGAGGGATTTTTCTTCACCAATCAATAAATACTGTGTATCAAATAAGTCAATATAAATTTTTTCTGATGTATTTCAGAGTATTTGATGAAATAAAGTGTATTAGATCTTTCCACACATTGTATCTAATTAAAGAGCAAAGTTTTTTTGTGAAGTTTTGTTTGAGTATTGTACATATCATCTACAGCCATCACGCAGGTATGCCACATTTTTCTGGGAGAGCTTCCATTCAATTTTTAAAATTGTTTAATAAAGGGAGGTGTCATGCAAAAAATACTCATAATTAATTGTAAAGTCAAGAATATAATGATTAAAGTTATTCTGAGTTTTTTGTGAGCATGGGCATGTGATTTTCAGTGATATGATATCCCAATCATATCCCTACTAGAAAAAGGGATTAATTTCTTCACTTTTGGGCCATGAAGCTTTTTTTTTTTAACTTGACAATATTACTTGACATTAGTGGTACTAAATGAGTTGGCTCTAAGTTATGGTTTCCTCAGAGAAAACAATAAAGGGAGATTCGGTCCACAAAAATTTGTGTCTATACAGTGTATCACGAATTGGCTGTATTTTCTGTATAGCAGTGAGTATTATAAAAATATCCACAAACTTCCGAAAAAAAAGCACCACCTAGCGTATTCGTGTCATCCGCAGTTCCCCGGAAACAGCGATTCACACCGTGGAAGAACCGCTGATTTTTTTTTTCTTCTCTGAAAGCAATAAAATTTCACCATGAAAGTAAACTTCAATGTCGTCATGATGAATGCACCTCAAAAGAATCCCAGAATTTCAACGTAACTTTGATAAGCAGATTCTCGCGAACGTGCCCCATTCTCTTCCCTGAGGTCACACTATTCGGTTTAACTGTGTTTCAATGGTGAAATAAATGCATGGTTTGCTACATAATGCGTAATTAAATGCAAGAAGTTTCGGAATTTTAAAAATATTACCCTCATCGGTTCGGGAAATGCGTTGAATAATTTGCTGTGTTCAACTGTTGAATGAAAATGTATTTATTCGCACTTCGCAGTCAAGACAATAATAATTCATCAAATCAAGTGAAAAATCCAAGGAGTTTCAAATGTCACTGCCATTGATTCCTACACTTTTGGCAGCTACGTAAGTCATTAATTGAAAAGTTGACAACCAAAATGTCACATGATGATAGCAAACTAAAATAATTTGGAGTTGACCAAAAATTCCAAATTTTAAAAGGGATTTAAAGTATGATGGTTTCAAACAGATCTTATTCATACATGTATACCGTACAGATGGTATCTTGAAATTCAACATCCTGAAATTGGACTGTCCTGCAATTTTACAGCCAAATTTGCTGGGATATTGACTTGCAATTGGACTTCTGCCCCAAAATTTGACCTGCAGAGAGACCCAAAACCTCAAATTTGATGCTTTAAGGAGCAAATTTGACATTGTCTTGAAATGCAACTGCTCCACAATTTGACCCCAGCCTGGTAATGGATTATGGTCAAATAGTATAGGGCACCACCTTTAACACAATAAAAATACAGTGAGGGTGTGTAATGTGGACAGCCAGACATACAGACCATTTGACTTGGGGACAATTGAAAATGTTAAAAATTGGGCCTAATATCCAGCCACTATTGTGGCATACAGACACTTTTTCAGCATTTCTAGAAAAGTGGAAAATTATAATTTTTTTTTTAATTTGAATATCTCTGGAACAAATTCAGCTTTTTATATTTACAGAAGTTGAAACAAATATCATTATATATTTACTTGCATTTATAATCAAAGCAGGTTAATTTTGTGCTTATATGTTTTTAGCATTCTCTGTCATCCATGCACATATGATAGCAAGACATGCTGTTTGTATGTACTTTTGAGTCCTTTTCATGCCAGATGATCATATTCTGCATAGGTTTCTTTATTATGAATATTTATATTCTGTAGCTTTAAGTTGAGAAACACATTTATCTGATTTATTGGGGATTTATCCTAATTTTTGGTGAACTGGAGAACCATTTAACTTAGTACCCATTGGAGTCTATGGGAAAACAAGGTCCAACATGATGACATTCTGACATAGGGACACTGTCCAAGCACCAATTGCATCTGTATCTTGAGGCCTCAATGTACCACAAATTGATCAACCCATAATCAAGGCACTACTTTTGCATTTATCAAATTTTGGTACAGCAGCTGTTATTAGTATCTGCTCCTTTTCCTGATTTTGAGAACCAAGAATAATTGCAATCATGCTGAATGTTATTTTAAATATTCAATTATAGGAGTATAGTTGATCAGGCATTAATGGAATAGATTGTATATACAGTAAATTTATGCATGGAATATTTCAGGAGGCAGTGATGAAAATCAATTCACAGTCCCAGCCATTCAAGAAAACATAATCAGTTTTTGCCTATTTTGAAAAGGGTATATTGTATATCTAAAGTTTTGAAAACACTCCTCCCCTTTATTAAGAGCTATGTTTATTATATGATTAGGTTTTTACATTCAAGTTGAATCACAATTTTGAAACATTGTCAGAGAAATTCCCAGCATCATCATGGGCTGATTGTGCTAGTTTTCTTCTTCTTTCCCATTCATCATATATGACACCCACTCTGTTGTCATAACCTCTGTTCTACAGGTTATTTTTGTCAATGGCATCTTCTATGGAGGAATTGGCAGAAACATCTCTGAGCAGGCATTTGCTTGAGAACACAGAACAAGAAGAACTTTCCATGGCCCTTCTCTTGAACCTCACAGACCCTGTGAGGTACAACAAACACATTCCACCACCAAATGAATCTGGAGGATATGATTTACCATTGGTAGTCAAACACAGTGCTTATGTGTACTATGTTTCCAGTTTGTCTCCAAGCTCAACGGTGAGATCGAAATTGAAATGAAATTTATTTTTGACAAATTTCTGTAATATAGGAAGCAGAACCTTCTAATAATGGTTCTATTGAACCCATAATTGGTGATTTATTCTTTATTTTTGTGAATCTCTGAGGTTAAGATTCATGAAGCACCTCAACTGATGTACCTGATCCTAATATTCTATATTATTTGCCTTATTTCCTGTGCTTATTTTTGTGCTTGTGGAAAATGGAGTATAATTATTTTTTTTTTAAGTCAAATCCAGGGAAAACTCTAGAAATTATGTGCAAGAATTTTTAAATTCAGGAATATTGCCCTCTGTTTTCTGGATCAGGTGTTTTAAAATGTAGCGCAAGTTTAATTGCACAAAGGCCTACAAACATTTCATTAAGAGAGGTTATTATTAAGAAGTGTTGCTTTATGGAATCATTTTAAATGGATTGGTCTTCAATATACTGGGATTGACTATGAATTTAAAGTTGGGAAGTTTAACTTTGCAAGGTTTATTAACCCTTGGATGGCAGATGGTTCATTTTTGCATTGCGCGGCAGTCAGATTTTTTGGGGGTTTCAGTTTGAAACCCTCAACACATTTCAGTTCGACCCAAGGTCACAGAAATGCTCCCAGGTTGAGAAGGCCTAAGTTGGGAAAAATCCAGGAGGCAAATAATAAATTTCTCAGGAATTTCCTATGCCAGGAATACAGGAAAAAACACCACCCAGTGATGGATTTTGTTTTCATTAAAACCTTTCTGCAGGATTAGAAAAAAATATTGGACTTTTTCCCAACTTAGGCCTTGGTACAAGAGTAGGATTTTTTTATCTCCAGTGCTCAGTGGCACAAAATTTTGCAAAATATCCCAATTTGCTTTACAAGGGCTAGGTTATTTTCTTTAAAAGAAAAAAATTAGCTGCAATAAGATGAACAAGCTTTATTCTTCATTAGAGTATAAATTGGTTTCAAATGTATTTTTCCCTTGACGTAAAACTGCTAAGAATACAGTTTCATTTTCATGTCTTAAAAAAACCCTTTGTTAAAAATTTAGTATAATGTATATTGCTAAAATCCATAGCTCATAAATTTGTTGATTCAAGAGGGGTTTTTTCTCTCTTACTCTCCAACATGTCTGCGAAAAAATTTATTGTGCCTAAAATAAATAGATAACGATGTTTCCATGAGCACACGTGCATGCAAAAAAATATACAATGCAAAAAACAACCACAAATGAAATGATATTTCATCAGCTGGTGATGATGATTATTCCCCTCGCATATTTACCTTATACGAATGTGACTGACGCATTTCAAATTGTTGACATTCTTTATCTAGGAGTTTTAAAATGTAAACCGAACGAGGAATTGTGAAGTCGTAAAAATAAATCTTCACCTGATAACGATGAACGTAATTACTGTACCTTTCTTGACGCAGTACCTCATAATAAACAAGTGCCTGAGTAGATAAATCACGACGGTAAACCGGAAAGACAAATTTTCGTTCGTTTCCATATATTCACGCTTCCGTGAGTCAGAAACTAAATAACTTCTGAGTAATACGGGTTCTAAATGTGGACAAAAAAGAATGCTCTGAAATCTCGCGAGATACTCGTCTAATCTTCGGATGTAAGCAATAAAATACCAAGACTTTTATTTCCTTTGAGACGGCGTCCTTTGATGTCAAAATCGCAGTTTGAGCATACGCCATGCTTCGAGATTTATTGACGACCGAGTGCCACACTTTTCGTCAGTCAAGGTTTCAAAGATAAGTTCATTGTCAATGGAAACTTTGGAGGATAATTTACTTGACTGCTGTCAGCTGCTTTTTCGGCCTCCAGACAAAGTTCATGGAAACATTGCCCTATTTTCAAACGCCTAATGATTTGTCTGGAAATAGTACAGCTGAAATCGAATCCATGCCCCATTTTGGAATGTTTGCCTCCCAAAAGAATATGCGAACTGCGCAAAATTATTTGAAAATGTGGAAATGCCCCGCAATTAAGTTATCTACGAGCAGACACCTTATTTGACCATTTTCATACATGTTTTCTTGTAAATGGACACTTTCTATAAACCAAACTCACAGATTCCATTAGAAAATTGAACATTGATTTTCGGAATAGGAGGAAAGGGCTCTCAAGAACTTGGTATTTCCTTGAAGCGAGGTTCCTTGACTCATTTTATGTTTCATTTTAGGATAATTTTCTGGAAAACAATGGATGCAAAAACCCTGATTGCCAAATGGGGTTCACTGCAGGGAGCATGTAAAGCCCAATATTTTTAAATTTTCCTGAAAATAGTTCAGCTATCATGTGGAAGATACAGTGACATCAAGCAAAAATGAGTGTTTAGGGAATTTTGCTGTTAGTGAGTTGATGCTCTAAAAAGGATTCCATACAATAAGTATTGCACCAAATTTGATTGTATAATTTAACCAATCACCATGTGCACATTGTGAAACCACTTCAAGTCAAACTCAGGGTTAGAGAAACCAGCATTTGTGATGAAAAACATTTTAATTTCATGGGATGAAGTAAAAGCAATGGTCTTCTGGGTCTTGAACTGTTTGATATATTAATTTACAGGACTGAGATAATGCTGAACTTTGAAGCTGAAGTACATTTGACTAAATATTCACGTGCAGTTCAACCTTGATAACTCAAACCTCCCTAAGTCAAATACCTCCCTATATCAATGTTTTCAAGTCCCCATTTGAAGTCCCTTATGCAAACTATGAATTAAATATTCCCTTAACTTGATGACTTTTGCATTGAAACTTCTGTATCTCAACTTTTCTTAGGGATTTTGCTATTATTTTCTTGACACAGGATAGAGAAAAGTAATGAACAGTAACAATGAGCTTTGAAAGGAAATACATAAAAGTCTAATTCGATAAAGCAACCCTAGCATCATCCAAGTTCAGCACACTGTCAAGTCACTCAAGAAGCAATTCAAGGCCCAGAATATCACCATTAACAATTTCCTGCCATTCTTGTTTTAAATCAACCTTTTGAATCCTTGACATGAGCTAATTTTTATCTCATTATTTTGTTGGTCCAGTTCTGACAGTCAAAAAAGTTTTTAGTCACCCTAATGATTTTGTCAAGAGTTTGCAAAGTGACAGCTGTAGTCTAAGAATCTGGCAGAACCAGATGTCAGGTTGATAACAACAAATTTTGTTGGTCCAGTTCTGACAGTCAAAAAAGTTTTTAGTCACCCTAATGATTTTGTCAAGAGTTTGCAAAGTGACAGCTGTAGTCTAAGAATCTGGCAGAACCAGATGTCAGGTTGATAACAACAAAGAAATGTAAGAATGAAGGAACACAGTCATGCAGCCTTTAACGGCCAGATCCTCCAAATGGGAGTCCCTTAAATCAGCACACTTTAATTGCTAACCCACATCAGGCAACCGCAGAAGGAATCTAGCAGACTTTCAGACACTTGTACACGTCAAGCAGACAAACAGAGCTCTCAGAATCAATAACCGCTGTCAGGCAATCCAATCCAAGAAGTGAAGTCTTTGGGGACTTTGTCGGGCTTCCGCCGCCATCCTGATCATTATCAGCTAATCACCAGGTTTGCAGCATTGCAGTAAACTGGGTGCCTATCCACTTCTGGGTCCAACCCGACGTTCAACACGTAACCGCACGAGTTCGCTCCTACGATACGAACCCAGTGCGGCGCACCTGCGCTGGGGTGTGGTCTAAGAATCTGACAGAATCTGACAATACGACAGGACCTCGTCTATATAGAACACACCTGGTGGATGAGCTCAGCAAAACCTTCAAAAGTTGTTCTAAGCTATAACAAGATGTTGCTGCATTACACTTTACTTCCTAACAAAACTGACTTTTTTTTAAATAAAACCACAACTAAATCCCAACTTTCTCCATACAGCAATACAGCATCCACATGCTTCTAAGGCAACAATGGAAAGACCCAAGATTAGCCTTTGAAGACTACCTCAATTCTACCCAGTGGCAAGAAGTGGCAGACAAGGCACTCAAACACAACGTGGTGATCCTTGATGGGGAAGCCTGGCTTGCTGAAAAAATTTGGACCCCGCATATTGTTTTCATCAATGAACACGATTCGTCTGTTTTTCAATTTTCCAAAGAAAATGTTTATGTGGCAGTTGATGCAGATGGAAATGTCTTCTTCAACTCCAGGTAACCATGTCAGGCTCAAACATTTTTTGACACTATATGCAGGGTCCTTGCATGAAAAAATTAATTTCACAAGAATCAAAATTTTTATTGGGGATGTGAGGAGGAAAAAAAAAAGACTCGCAAATTAGAGTTTTTATGACTCATTTTGAAAAAAAAATTTTGGAAACCATAATTTGCATTATTTAAAGTCAAACAGGCAACAAATGCACTCAAATTAAATTTAAAATGTGGTTCATAGCACAGTTTTACATCCATTATTCAAATTCAAAGGGACCAGCAAAATCACCAGCATCCTCTGCATAATTTTTTGCATCATTTTTGCAGGTTGCGAGTGGAGTTTTATTGCGAACTCGACTTGACCTTGTTCCCGTTTGACGATCAAATCTGCCGACTGAAAATGGAAAGTTGGACACTGACAGAGAAACACATGGTATTGAAATGGATAACCCCAACAACAACTCTCAATTCTGTGGAAGTTGCTGATGAGTTTTCCATGTCAGAGTATCATCTGCACAAAATCGAAGTCAAGGAACAGATATACGATTATCCTCATCACATAATTGATTGGAATGGACCTAGAACAAGTAATAACCCGAATGTCCGGGTTCAGTCAACTGCTGCAAAGGGAAACGTGAAAGCACTTGTTGGAGTGGAAAAGGGGAAAGTTTATTTCAAAGATGGTATGTGCTGTTCATCAAATTTTTTTATATCTCTGGAAAATGAGGAATTTGCTGAAGTGTCTGTATGCAGTGAGACCCCAAGATGTTGACTTAATTGGGGCATCAAGAGTGTCCCTAAGTTGAAATGTCCCTAAGTTGAGTCTCATTTTCCCTTAGACTTACATTATGTAATTTTTAATTGGTGTTTTATGTACAAAATACTCACCTTAATTCCATGAAAATAAAAACTGTCTCCAAATTTAAACTGATTCAATCAATATATTTCAATGCAATATGGACATTTGGGTTTAACTTATGACTATAGAGACGTGGCACGTATCTTTACAACCGTAAGAGACATTTTTATTGTAAGTTCACTTTTTCTCTCTTCCTTCAGAGAGATACGACCTCCATTAAAAAAATTTTAACCGATTTTGGATGGTAAATTAGTGAGAGAAAGGCCCAAGAACTTTTCTTAAATCAATTTTAGGGTTGGAAATATCTGGTTCTTGTAATTTGGCCTGAAATATACGATATTTGCAATTTTATCCCAAAATGTACCCATGCTGAGTCAGTGTCCCCATGTTGGGCCTATTTTATTAATTTTTTATGGGAAAATATGTGTCCCTGTTTCAAATTGTCTGCGGGTTGAGGCATCCGCATGTGGAGGTCTCACTGTAATCGCATTTTTTTATGTTATGGAATAACTTACCTTAGCATAAATTTGTAATATTTGCTAGTGGATCAGAAATTAATGAATAAAGTAAAGTTTTGAATTAGCAAACTTAAACCCTTTATTTTTTGTCTTAGTCGGACACTGTTCCGGCCCTTAGGGAAATCCTAAAGAATAAATTTAACTAACTTACATAAAGTTTTAACACAGGGTGTCAAAGTTGTGTGTCTTATTATTCTTGACAACACAACACTCAACAGAACTCTACCACACATTTTTTTAATTCTTGCCAATGTTCACAATTTAGAAGTTCAATTGCAAGTGGCTTTGGGAAATTCGTTCTTCGGTAATTTTGGGAGGAAAACAGAAATCGGTTTCTGGTTTTCCTTGTTCTTTCTTGTGTGGTTAGCCTTGGTGAGTTCCTTCCCTTTGAGGGTTGGAACTCTTATCTGATTTTGTGGTGTTTTCTTTATTATTTTCATATTTTCTTTGTTGAGACTTCTTTGTCTCTAACAGCATTGTTGGCTCATTGCAGGAAATTTCAGTGGTCTGGAAGTGGAACTTCATTTTTCCAGGGTATTTCAACATTACATTCTCGATTTTTACATTCCGTCGTTTTTCCTCGTCATCACATCTTTCGTGTCATTTTTCATGGACCCAGCCGCTGCTCCACCAAGAGTAACTCTGGGTATATTTCCGCAAAAATTTTTACGAAAAATAATAAACCTGTTGCCAAAATTATATTTCGACTTTTTTTTGCAGGAACGAGTACCATGCTGACCTTCATCACTCTCGCAAGAGGCATTGAAGCTTCTTTGCCGAAAGTAGCTTACATTAAGTCGATCGAAATTTGGTTTTTCGGATGTATAACTTTCATTTTCTTATCACTGGTGGAGTTCACGTTGGTTCACAGCATTCAGTCCTCTGAGTAAGTATAGTATTCAACGCTCTTTTTTCCGGGGTTTTCTACATGTATTTATAGTCTGGAACCCCTTTTATTAGAACGTACTTTAGTCTGTAAAACTCTACTGTTGAACTGCCTTTAAAAGTAAAAACTAGGTGAAGTTCCTTCGGCGTGTATCACGTGAAGAGGGCGACACCGTCTCACATTATTCGAAGGGCAATATCCACATCTGCGAGCAGAAAAAATTCTGAGCCGAATTCCCTCAAATTTTCAATTCGAAAACGCAGATTGTCAGAAGACGGCATGAGAAAAACGGAATCCGTGCCTGATTTCAATGAAAGAACAACGACGTCCGTTGAAAATTACCTTACGGTAAGGAATACATATTTTCTCCATATTTCAAATTCATTTTCATTCTGAAAGCCGTATGAAATAAAAACCTGCTTAATTCACGGAATGTTTCAAGGAAATACTTTTAAAAATGATGATGTGAGAAAAACGCTCCCGGAAATCGAGAGCTGTTCATGAAAAATATGTGAATTATTTTCTAAACAAGAATTTATTCATAAAGAAACTCCTTCAAAGAAAATGAAGCTCGATTTTCCTGTTTTATTGTTGGAACAGTGGTCATGAAAGTAATGATCACACCTCCATTCAACATCCAACTCTGAAGAAAAAACAAATGAAAAGAAAAAACATTTTCTAGCTCTGAAGAAGATTATTCAAGAACCCTCGAAGGAAGAAAATTAAATTAAAATTTATCCTTGAATTTTTCCGGTCATGTTTTTAGAGTTTGACTCATTAATTGTCACTCGCGTGAAATTCAGAAGTTTCCTCATTAAAATTGTATAGTCTTCAAAGAAAATTCCCCTTTTTCTAATTCAGGTGTACGACAATCCACTCATTCAAGGCATAAGTTTGTCAAATCCTTCCACGTTGACGAATCGAGCCACTTTTGAAAAGGTCCCGAGCGTTCATTCAGTTTTTTCCGCGTCTTCAAGCATTAATTTCGAACAAATGGACGAGATGGAATCGCGAAATTTGTCAACTTTGGCAAGAAATGATGATACGACAACTCAGGATTTAGAGCGAACCCGGGAAGAACTTCGCAAGTTCACACGGAAGAAGAATGGGTAACTGGAACATCATTTCAGTTCAATATAATAAAAATGATTTGAATCAATACTGTATTACTGTACTGATAAATATTACAAATAATTACAAATTGTATGCGCACATTTCTCTACAAGAACTGTTTACGGCTTCAGTATAACAGTGACTCTAACAAATTATGCAGTATCTTAAAGCAAGAAATCTTTCTTGAAGATCTTCAAAGTGGTTTTTGTTGCTCTATTTTCTGTGTATCATTGTTGCCTTTAAAAAAATACTATTTGCCTTTCAAAGAGCTCTCAAATATTTTATTTTAGATAGATTTCTTCTTTCAAATCGAGCTACTTAAATTCATAGCTCACTCAGAAATTGAGAATAGGACCATATATTCATCTTCCCATTTCCCCAGAAATAAAATCATTTTGAGCATCATTTTCAAAAAATAGGAGACCACAGAGCAAAAAATTAAATTCATGACGCCGTTTTTGAAGTAATTTTTTGGCACAGTACTGGAAAAAGGCTTGGAAATTATATTTTTGCATAAATACGATTAAATGCACTCAAATATAAGAAATAACGCCAAAAAAAGTAGTCTAATTGTTTATTGTCTCCTCATAATTTCAGACAAAAATACAAAAACTTCAGTATAACCTAAAATATTCTTTGAGTGGTTTTATATTTTTCAGAAAAATGTTTCTTGAAACAAATTCAAAGTAATCCGTATTATAAATCTCATATGGTCTCTTCTCAAAAACGTCCGTTTCAACTGAGAAGCATTATTTTTTTATGTTCGAAGGTTCATGTCTAGAATTGTCAGCACGCTGTTTCGCTCATCTGCGCCAAAAATTGTTGTCCTGGATGAAGAGGATTCAGCAAAGGCGAGAAGGAACCAACCAAAACTCACTCCAAAAAAGGCCGCCCGAATTATTGACAGATATTGCAGGTTGATATTCCCTCTTGCTTTCGGAATGTTCAATCTATTTTATTGGCTGAGTGTCATGTTGTTGTAAGATTTCAGTCTGTTTATCTCCTGTAAATGCATAACTTATGATTGAAGCAATAACACATTTCTTCAGAAAATTTCTGTTTGCTGTTACTCTCCATTTTCAAAATGCAATGCCATATACTGTATTGACTGGAGTACCACATGCCCTTGAGTAAGGCGCGCGCAGGGGGTTTTCAGGTGGAAATTTTGCTAAAACTTTATCCCCAAGTAAGACACGCTCCGCAATTTTTAGTGAATACTAATACTTTGACTAAAGGTCACTGAAATGCCCCCAGGTTGCCAAGGCCGAAGTTTGGAAAAATCTGGGTACAGAAAATCCCATTGTCTCAAGAAAACCCCAATGTTACTCCTATACTGCGAATGCATGAAAAAACTTCACCAAGTGCGGCTTTTTTAGCTAAAATCTTCTGCAGGATTATAAAAAAAATATTGGACTGTTTCCTGACATATAGGCCTTGGTTCAAAAATTTGAATTGTTTTACATTTGCAGCCCTGATGGGGATGACAAAATTGTGCAAAAATATCCTCACTTTGCTGCACAAGGATCAAATCTTCTGCAATTCACACTCTTGTGTAAAAAAAATCTAAATTATGCATGTATACCTGTTTATTGGAAACTTTCTAACAAATTTCCATTTTGCCTCATGATTTCTGGAAATTCCGGGAATCGGCAAGACATCTTTATAATTGTGAACATCATCCTAGAGTGAACCTCATAAAGGGTATATAAAAATCTGCTGGAGGTTTTATGAATGCAGATTTGTATTTAGTTATTTTTAGTGATTTATCAATATAACTTTGTGTTATTTTTTTGTAAATTTGTGTGGCCTGTGCGGAATTGGTCCTGGCCATATTCAATTCCAAATATGTATGGGGTCCTGAATCAAGTTTAACGTCGAGATGCCGTTGATTTATGAAAGCAGATGGCGATTTTAGAACACAAAGGTGCTCCAACAAACGAGGACGGATGCTTCTGTCACGATCGGGTCAAAATGAAGGCTAGACTATGTTTGTATAATAAACTATATTCATCAACCGAATTTAATTGAAAAGAACCATCCATTTTGAAGTAAATGTATTTTCATGTCTTTTAAATTTGTTATTCAATGCGCAGAAACAATGTGTGTTACTTTTATCTCCCTTGAACATGCAACGAATAGAAAATATGCGGAGCCATGGCACATGTAATCTTCAAAACCACTTTCAAAAATGTGTGTGAGACAGAACTCAAAAATTATAAAAATTTCAAGGTCACCAGTTGGATACATAATTCCAATGCTTTTAAAGAGGAAACGTGCTGATGGAGGTTTTTTTTCTTGGTTTGGTGCAAGGGAGACATGAAACAATATTAACGGCCATCCTGAATTGATCCTTGGACCCATGAGGAATCTTATGAGCAACAAAAAAATAAATATGATTGAACAAACTTACACCAACTAAGTTATGAGTGATTACTACTTCACTCATTTCAAGTTGTAAAAATGTATTTACAGATATATTTAACCCCATGCAAGTAACATTCATGGGGCACACCTGGAATCAGCATCGCAGCCTTGGAGACATTTAAGAAGTAGTGACACCTACCTGAGATCTACAAAACTTTAGCGGCAGGGAAAACGCATGATCGCATCGTGTCGCTTTAGTGGAAATGCGTCATGAACTTCAAACAGCTGTGCGTTTTTCCACATAAATAATGTTACACCATCAGAGCATCATCATGCATCATTAAATAACTGATGACATCAGCGCTATTTCCGGTTGTTGTATTCTCATTCTGATGGGTTGATCAAACACAGTGAGGCCCCAAAATGCAGACAACCTGACAATTGGGCAATTTGACTTATTGGGAGCACTTGAAAAAAAAAATTGGGTACAACATCTGGACTATATCTGGACATACAGATAATTTTTCAACATTTCTAGGGAGTGAAAATTTTAATTTTTCAAAATTGGTATGTCTCTTGAACAAAGTTGATCTTTTTATATTCACAGAAGTTAAAATCAATATCATTATATATTTACAGTAATTGAATTTATAATCAAAAACAGGTTAATTTTGTGCTTATTGTTTCAGCATTCTCTGTCATCTGTGCACAGAATTGCAAGACTTATACTTTTTGTATGCATTTTTGAGTTCTTTTCAAACCAGAGGATCATATTCTATGTGGGTTTCTTTATTTCGAATAATGATATTCTGTATGTTTATGTTGAGAAACACATTTTATTTGATTTTTTGGGGATTTATTCAAAATTTCCCATTAACTTGAGAACCAGTTAAATGAGTTGCCATTGATGGTCTTTGGGAAAACAAGGTCCAACATGAGGACATTGGGAAATTGTTCAAGCACCAATTATGTCCACATCTCAGGGTCTCACACTATATGAAATAATGTGACAGCTGTTATGAACCTTGAAAAATTCCATTTCAAATCATGTCAAGGTGCGTGGTTTTCAGGGTTTCATTTCAGAACCCAAATTTCTTTTTTTTTATTGGATTTGAGCAGAGATTCTCATTCCTCTTGAACTTACAAGACATTATTTTGGATATCAGAATATTTTTTCAAAAGAAGAGAATAATTCGGTGACTCCTACTGCTGTGAAATACCTTCTGGAGATGCTGAATAAATTGATGGGTCATCATGGAAGAAATTATACTAAGAAGCAGCACAGTGAAAAAAAAGCACACGCCATCAAATATTTTTTGCAATTCGCTGGCAGCCATGATATATACAATGCGATTTATTTTTCAAATGAATGTGCGGGTAATAATTTTTTTCTGAGAATTATCGAATAAAAATAGATCAAATTCGCCAAATGATAATTATTGGCAGCCCGAACTCATGGGGCGAAAAAAAAATATTTCATGCGAGATGTGTACAAAGATAATTTTTGTGGAAGACAGTCGATTTGCGAGAAAATATTTTGGGATGAAAAAAAAATGAAATCCCTCGATTGTAAATACAGTACAGTACTGTACTTTACAGATAGCACAGGTTTTCAAGGTCACCGTGCCTGTTGAAAAACATCAGGTGGCTTTACGTTCCTCATTCTCCCTTGAAAAACCTCCCTTGCGAATGGGAGAGAATATCTGGGGATGTGAACCCCGGGGGAACCTATCTACCGTACCCTATAGGATTGAACTGTACATACATATACATTTTGTGTGTATGCTGGGTGGGTGCATGTGTGAGACACGCGTGTGAGTGGGCATGAGGGAAGGGAACCATGGGCCCCGAAAAACGGGGTCGACAAAGACAGAGAGCAGATGAGAAAAAGGGAAAACCCCGCCGATGGGTATCAATCACGGCCCCCCCACTTAACGACCACGTCATTCCCGAAGACTATTTCTGTCCTGCAGTGATCGTCCTTTGCGTGTCCCTTTGGCACAGGCATATGGGTGGAAACCTATTGGGTTCCACCACATCAGTGGGGAACCCGTCCTTTGTGGATGGTTGGCCTTTAATTTGGTGTGGTGTTCAGCTTCACTTCTGTACTTCCTTGTGTTTAACCCTTGGGCGGTGAAGTTGGACTATTTTTGCAAAATTTTGTTGCACCTCAGGGCAGAAAATAAAAAAGGACAACAGGGATATGAGGACAAAGTCCGGGAAAAATCCAATGTTTTTTTTCTTTTTGCACAGAAAAATTTTGTGGGAAAATGAAAAAAATGCTATGCTAAGCAATGGGCTTTTCTCAGATTAATCCCAACTTTGCCTCAGCCCACCTGGAAGGTCTTTTCTGACCTTAAGAAAAATTAAAACGCCTTAGCATATGAAAATAATCCGATTTCGGCCGGCAATGGGAAAGAACCCTTTGCTGTCCAAGGGTTAAACCAGGGAATCTCAATACTTCCATGAGGACCATATGGTTTTTTTTTAGTAATATGTCGTTAGTACTTTTAAAACACCGTAACTATAAATGTATTTTGAACACTTGACAAAAGGTTTTAGCCGAGGTAGTTTAGGTTTAACAAATACTTGTTTAGTCGTAAAAAATTATAAAGGAACCAACTTTTGCTGCAGAATACAGTGAGACCCCAAGATGCAGAAATAATTGGTGCATCAGGAGTGTCTTTTCAGTTGGAATGTCCCAAAGTCAAGTCTCAATGTCAAGTTTTGCACACATTTTTTAAATTGGTTTTGCAGATTTAAAAAACTGGAGGACATACATTACAAGTGCAAAGGGTTTTTACTCATTCTTTATCTAAAAAAAAACCAAGGTGTGAGTCATACTCATGGATCCATGGTGTGTGAGTACAGCTACAGCATACAGTACTGTACAATAAAATCTTCTTACAACAAAACCATTGTGAACAATCCATTCAGCATTTACAAATCTATTGAAGACTTTGCCGGGAATTTAATAGGGTGAAGTAGAATGGCAACCCTGAATTTGCTGCAACCTTCTGTTCTTTTTGGCACTGAATATAATGTATCAACGTAACTGAAGATTTGTTCAGGTAAAATTTGTTGTCAAAAGTGGAAGTGGTTGCTCCTTTGAATCAAGCGTTATCAAATATTATTTTTGGTTTGAAATACAGGTGAACCTTGATAACTCAAACTGCCCTAAGTGGAATAAACACCTAAGTTGAATTTTTTTCATATCCCCATCTGAATCTCCTTAGAAACAATATATTATAAAACTCACGAAGTCAAATGCTTTTCCCTCAAACCTCCAAAAGTCAAATTTTCTGTGGCCTGTTGGCCATTATTTTCTTAAACCAAGAAAGAAGAAAGTAATGAAAATAGAAGTGCATGGGTTTTTAAAGGAAGTGGAAGACTTAATTGGGCTAATGAACCCCTGTCTCCAAGTTCAGCAGCCTTTTCAACTCATTTAAGAAGCCATTTAAGCCCCAGAATATCACCATTTACATTTTTCCGAGTTTCAACCTGTAAAATTCTCAACCTCCCTAAGTCAAATTTTTTTGCAGGTCCCTTGATATTGGACTTGGAGAGGTTCAACTGTACAAGACTATTTGATAGATCCTCAATGCACTAATGATGATCTACATGGAAAACTTACAACAACCTTCATCAACTTTTAAGCATGTAAAACTTCTGTGCTGACTCCAGGACGCATCTTTCACAAAGCGTATCGCATGTGATACGTTTTGGGTGCGGGTACGAATGCCAATGCGACAAAATCCCGCCGTACCCTCGAATTTTCTATTTGTAAAATAAAAATTGATAAAATAATTATTGATGAATCTCATCTGAAATCTGATTTTTTTCGAGTCAACTCCCCATATTTTTATTACTGCAGTTTTACCTTAATTGTGTTAAATTTTTTGTCAATTGCTGCATGAGGTTCCATCAGGAAAAAAGAGGTCAATTCCGTGTCGCTGTATTTACTTGTCTTAGATGGTCCTGGTGGAATTCGTGGAAATAAGAATGGGAAATGGGATTAGGCTCGAGTTTTGTTTGTCGTGAGGGCGTTTTGTAGTGACACCTGCCCGTGTCATGCATATGAAGGAGTATAGGGATTCTATTTCCCCGCGAAACTGCGTCACGTCAACCCGGATCGCACCCCGTGACAGCCCTTGAACCCAATCTGCACCCGGCGGGTGGGGTTCATTCACTGCTGCTCCTCGCCCCGACGCGCAGTCGACGCAATCCGACCAGTTCCGAATTATTTTGCACTATATTTATAAATACCTCTAAAACCTACAGAGTGTGATTTTTATCTTGTTTTCTTTTTGAGGCAAAAATTCATGTACAGTGAGACCCTGAGATGTGGACGTAATTGGTGCATCACGAGTGTCCCTAAGTTGAGTCTTATTTTCCCTTAGACTTACATTATATAATTTTTAATTGGTTTTTTATGGACTCACCTTAATTCCATTAAAATAAAAACTGTCTCCAAATTTAAACTGATTCAATCAATATATTTCAGTGCAATACGGACATTTGGGGAATTGAATACTGATATCTCTGCACCGTGCATAGAAATGTTGGCATTCTCTGTAAAAATAACATTCAAGTGAAAAAGAGAGAAGGAAGTCTCTCTATGCTGGAGGTAATTTTTTTAAAATTGGCTAAAAAAAAAGAGAGAAGGAAGTCTCTCTATGCTGGAGGGAATTTTTTTAAAATTGGCTAAATGGATGGTAAATTAGTGACTCTTTCCGGGTTCTTGAAAAGAATTTAGTTAAAATCCCAACCTTTATAGACAAAGAAAATTAAACCAGACTTTGCATAAACGTTAAAATAGTGTTTTACAGGGGTACAACTCAGTCACAGGGGCACTTGGGGCTTTTTTATTAATTTTTTATCAGAAAGCAAGTGTCCCTATGTCAAATTGTCCGCATGTCAAGGTGTCTGCATGTGGGGGGTCTCACTGTATTTTTTTTATGGTGATGGGGGAAAAAAAACTGTGGGATCCAAGTAGTTCTTAGAACAAGTTTTGTGAAGCAGAAAGCATTTTTAAACGTCGTCAGTCCCAGTATTTTTTTCAATTGGCATGCACGAAATTTCATTTTGCAGTGTTTATAAACCTTTCGAATATGTATATTTGGTCATTTTTCTTTTGTGGAAAAAATGCAGATATTCATATGGTGATGAGCGGGAAAAAACTGAGGGATCGAAGTTGTTTTTGTAATGAGTTTTGTGAAGCAGAAAAAATTTTATAACATCGTCAGTCCGAGTATTTCTTCAATTGAGTGACCGAAACTGCATTTTGTACTATAATTTCTAAACCCTTAAAACCTTCCAATTGTGTATTTTTGTGGCGAAAATTCCCTTATTTCTATGGTGTTGAGGGAATAAAAACTTCGGGATCGAAGTTATTGTAATTATAACGAGTTTTTAGAAACAGGAAACATTTTACGACGTCGTCAGTCCGAGTAATTATAAAAATGTGATACCCGAAATTTGTTAAATTCGAAAAAAAAATTCCTGTGTTTTTCCTTGTACATGATGAAGTGGTAATCATGTGGGTAATTTGTTCGGGTGTAAATGTTTGCCAATTATTTATTTTGCAGACCAAACATGGCGCCAACGAGCAGTTTGAAGGACTCGTTTCTGAAATGGCGCGGATTGTTCGTGGTGCTGGGCGGGTTTTTGATCCACTTGTCTTTGGGCAGTGTCTACTCCTTTGGTGAGTTTTTTTTTTTCAATCGTCAAAAAAGAGTAACGAGTGAGTTTATAAGTGTCAGTTTCTTGAGAACAAAAAATGGTTGGCTCAGAGCTCCCATTTTAGAATCAGGATCTTACAAAGCAGAGAAGGATTGATTTCAGGTCTGCATGTTTTCATCTGTTGTTTAATTTTTTTTCCTAAAAACCGACATTCTGAAACTTCTTGAACATTTATGTCAAATGATGTTAGATTATCGGTCATATGTGTGAAAAGTCTGAAAAAAAATTGCTAGGCAGACTTTAACAATTAATTGAACCCATTTTTCTGAGTTTACAGTAAAAACCAAAATATTGAGCGCTGGCACTACTCTGATAATAATCTATTTTAGTTTATAAAAACGCCATTTTACCATCCATCATAATGGCATTTCAACGAGGGAAACTTGACGAAACTGTTCGACTTCCTCTTGCGTCTTTTATAGTCATTTGATAGAAAATTTCTCAAGTTTTTGCCAAGCAAAGACGATGAACTAAGCTAATACTCCTTAAACCGGAAATAAGTAATCCAAAATTTGTTTTATAACTTATTAAATTTTGCAAAAATTGGAGGTACCTACAGTAATTGGAAAAAACGAGAATATATTTGCATGAGTACCGGTTCTGTCTCTTTTCAGAAAAAAATCTACCGATTATCTTGTCTATTTTTGTGAGTATTAGACACAACAATTGGCAGTGAGATACGTTATGTAAAGTTGGACTATGGTAAGTTGATCTTACTTAGTCAAAATTGTACGTGAAGTTATTCACTATAAAGCAGACCCTGACCTAATTCCCACGATAGCAAGAATTATAGGGGCAAGATTTACTTTTAAAAATAGGTTTTTTAGAGCAAAATAGTTATGACTCAAGGGACTTCGAGGGTATTACTGAGAAAAAATAGTGCAGAATACCAAGCCCCCAAAAAATTGTCAGGAAGTGGATCTTTAAGTAAGTAAAGTTGATCTTTGTGTTATTTTATTGTGTGAAATGTGTGTCATGATGCAAAACATGATTCAACTCGTGTTGCAATCGAGATTTTCGCAATCCGTTCCAAAATTTTTCATAATGATGTATGAACCTTGAAAACTGTTATCTTTAGCGAGTTATAAGCCCAAGAAGAATTTGCATTTTCCTAAATCAAAACAAAATATCTTTGGAAGTTTGTATAATTCAAAGGAAAATTTCGAAATTTAAAATATCCCTTCAGTTTGTGCCGGGTGAAATTTTTTTTCCAATTTCAAGCTTTTTTTTACGCTTGTTCCTTTGGGACAATTATGTTGGTCACTTATAGATCTTTTTTTTTGCTTGGAAATCTGTCATTTGAGGCCCAAATATATTTAAATAATTAATCCAGAAAGGCATTTTCCTTGATCAGCCATTTTTCTGAACCTGAAAATTTGGTGAAATAAAGTTTATTATGAATGAATGAATGAATGAACAGAACACTTTATTTGTCGCTTTTCAGCATTCACAAGGTTCAATAAAAATTTCCACATCCAAACCCCTTTCCCACCCAACCCAAATCCATTCAAAGACATTTAATCACTTCAGAGCAGGAAACAGAGCACAAATTGATAACAAAAAGAAAAGAAAATGCAATCCACAAAATACAACTGGAGTTTATTACAGTATTATGGGTCCCTTATTCCAGTTTGACTCAGCAATGTTCACTATACATTTTGCAAAACACATTAAGACATTTTCCAAGATCCTCTCTGGATGTTCGTTTCATTTTCAATTTCTGTTTTTATTCTCCCAGGGAACTTGACAACATACTTGACTTCGTACCTGAACAAGAGAACCGACCCGGGATGGACCTACGAAAAGTCCACTTGGATCTTCTCCGCCTCCATGATGGGACTCGGTGGGTTCATGGTCCTTGGCGGCTACATGAACCTTAAACTCGGCCCACGAATCACCGCCATTGTTGGCTGCTCTCTAGCAACGTAAGTTGTGATGACTTCATGCCGAACAAAAAACAAAATTTTCCAGGTTTTAAAAGTTTATAAATACAAAACGGGTTTACACGGTTCCGCGCGGATCAGCGTGTTGCTGCTGTTCTGGAAGAGCTTTTAAAAATTTGACAACTGAACGGTTCAAAGCGTGTTTCAAACATGCATCAAAATTAAGGGCTAGAATTGTGTACCAATTGGTGGTGATTACTTTGAGAAGGTGTCTGCCTGTAGCCTCTTGAAACTATGAGAAAAGTGTTCTAAAAAAAATCCTGATGGTGTTCAGATCACTTCAAGTCCGCGTGGAAACGTGTAACCCGTTGTAAGATATATCATATGACTCGTATTCTATGATGAAGCTCTTATAAAAAGTGGCATATTCAGTGTGACCTAGATCAGGTTGGAATAATTTTTATAACAGAAAAAAACCATAGTTTTGCTTGAAGATCAAATTCCAGAATATATACAGTACTGTGTCAAATATTGAGTATGGTGAGTCTCATTACAAATAAGAAAATTGATGTGGATTATCAATTTCCTTCAAGGTTCATTGTAGGCTTGCTATCTGAGTCATTAAACCTTAGATGGTGGAGGGTTTCTGGCTATCCTGCAACAAAGTTGGGATTTTTTTTGGGGAGGGGCATTTCAGTTTGACCAAATAAAAGGTCACTGAAATGCCCCCAGGTTGCCAATAAGGCCCAAGTTGGGAAAAGTCTGGGTACAGAGAATCCCAACTATGCTGGGAACGCATGAAAAAATGCCTCCCAGTGAGGATTTTTTTTTTTAGCCAAAATGTTCTGCTGGATTATTTAAAAAAAAATATTGGTCTTTTTCCCAAATTAGGCCTTGGTTCAAAAATCCCATTTTTTAATTTTTGAGGCTCAGGGGAACAAAATTTGGTGAAAATATTGCCAACTGTGCTGAACAATGGTTAATTATCTGGACACCTACTGTAATTCTGAACAAACAGGACAAGGAAAAGATAACTCATATACAGTGGTACAGTGATAAGTATTATGTAAATACTCTTACAATAGCATCATTAAAAAGGAATCACAAGTCTGATGAAGCCTCCAATTTTTTGAATGCATTGCTTATTGTTCGAAATACAATTTTGAGGAATTTAAAAAGTTTTGAAAAACGTTTCCAGCCATCACAAAAAAACTAACATAGATAAACTCTGATAAAAATTCTTTGGACAAAATCTGTAAAAATAAAAATAAAAATTCCGAGAAAAGATGAAATCAAAATTTTCGAGAAACGATTTAAAAAAAATATTTTTCGTCTTTGACCCACATCTTCTGTCCAAGTTCNCGGGATGGACCTACGAAAAGTCCACTTGGATCTTCTCCGCCTCCATGATGGGACTCGGTGGGTTCATGGTCCTTGGCGGCTACATGAACCTTAAACTCGGCCCACGAATCACCGCCATTGTTGGCTGTTCTCTAGCAACGTAAGTTGTGATGACTTCACGACCAAAAAAAAACAAACGAAAGTTTCCAGGTTTTAAAAGTTTTATAAATACGAAACGGGGTTACACGGTTCCGCGCGGATCAGCGTGTTGCTGCTGTTCTGGAAGAGCTTTTAAAAATTTGACAACTGAACGTTTCAAGGCCTGTTTCAACACATGCATCAAAATTAAGGGCTAGAATTGTGTACAAATTGGTGGTGATTACTTTGACAAGGTATCTGCCTGTAGCCTCTTGAAACTATGAGAAAAGTGTTCTAAAAAACCCTGGTGTTCAGATCACTTCAAGTCCGCGTGGAAACGTGTAACCCTTTGTAAGATATATGATATGACTCATAGTACAGTATATGATGAAGCTCTTATAAACAGTGGCATATTCAGAGTGACCTAAATCAGGGTGGAATAATTTTTATAAGAGAAAAAAACCATAAGTTTGCTTGAAGATCAAATTCAAAAATATATACAATACTTTGTCAAATATTGAGCATAAATTGTGGGTTTCATTACAAATACGAAAATTGATCAACTTCAGGGTGAATTTCATTATTTGAAAAAAATTGTGTTATGTGAATTATTATCAATTTGCTTTAAGGTATACATTTGTAGGTTTGCTATCTGAGTCATTAAACCTTGGATGGTGGAGGGTTTCTGGCTATCCTGCAACAAAGTTGAGATTTTTTGTGGGGAGAGAAAATTGTACTGTACAGAGAGTCAACCTGTATTTTTTTTCATCAGGGGTGATACTTCACTTTACTAACCCTTGTACAGTGGAGGGTTAGGGCTGTCCTGTGGCAAAGTCTGGATGCTTTTGTGGGAGGGAAATTTCAGTTTGACCAAAGGTTACTGAAATGCCCCAAGTTGCCAAGGCTTAAGTTGGGAAAAGTCTGGGTACAGAGAATCCCAACTATGCTGGGAACGCATGAAAAAATGCCTCCCAGTGAGGATTTTTTTTTTTAGCCAAAATGTTCTGCTGGATTATTTAAAAAAAAATATTGGTCTTTTTCCCAAATTAGGCCTTGGTTCAAAAATCCCATTTTTTAATTTTTGAGGCTCAGGGGAACAAAATTTGGTGAAAATATTGCCAACTGTGCTGAACAATGGTTAATTATCTGGACACCTACTGTAATTCTGAACAAACAGGACAAGGAAAAGATAACTCATATACAGTGGTACAGTGATAAGTATTATGTAAATACTCTTACAATAGCATCATTAAAAAGGAATCACAAGTCTGATGAAGCCTCCAATTTTTTGAATGCATTGCTTATTGTTCGAAATACAATTTTGAGGAATTTAAAAAGTTTTGAAAAACGTTTCCAGCCATCACAAAAAAACTAACATAGATAAACTCTGATAAAAATTCTTTGGACAAAATCTGTAAAAATAAAAATAAAAATTCCGAGAAAAGATGAAATCAAAATTTTCGAGAAACGATTTAAAAAAAATATTTTTCGTCTTTGACCCACATCTTCTGTCCAAGTTCAACGCATTGATGATACCTATTATTCAAACAAATCATTGGAAATGTGTCTGTCTTATTTTTGCTGCTGTTTTTTTTTTTCTTGCTTGGTCATTCGTTTGACTTTCAATTCAAAGACTAACGCAAGAAACGAAGCAAATCAGCAACAACAAAAAGTTTATCAATGAGATGTTGAAGAATGTGATTCGACACAAAAACCGGGAATTGGAAACAAGGTGACTATCGATTCTCGCGATATGTTTACGTTTCGAGATTTGTTTACATCTCAAAAAAGAAACGAAACATTGCCGGAATCGTTTTGGAAAGAAGCTGGAATGAATCGTGTTATTTTCATTTGCGTCACGAGAAACGATCACGTGATGAGGATGATGATGATGATTATGAAAATCATGATGATTGCAGGTCTGGGGTGCTGTTGACATACCTGTCTGTCAACGTGTCACCTTGGCTGGTTGTGCTCACCTATGGCGCCATGTTTGGTCTTGGACTCGGCATTGCATACATTGTACCTGTTGCCTGTAACATGCAGGTACTGTAAATTGCTTCTTCCTTTTATGAATGAATGAACAGAAAACTTTATTTGCTGCTTTTCAGCATTCACAAGGTACAACCAAAACTCCCGCATCCAAACCCCCTCCCCACCCAACCCAACTCCCCCAAAATACATTCAATCACTTCAAAGCATGAAACAAAGCACAAACCACTGACAAAAACAAAAGAGAACACACTCCGCAAAATAAAAACTGGACATCTAATGCGTATGTTGCATACACCCACCCATCACCAATATTGAAGACAAAGCAGCAGTAAAAGTTTATTTAAAGCACATAAGGTCTTCAGCCTGTTCATGTTTCACAGATATTGTATATGGGGATCTAGGACAAATTGAGACAGACAATAATGTGAGACAAGGTCAATTTTGAGACAGGGCCAAATTGAGGCAGAAACATTCAGAGACAGGGACATATTGAGACAGATACATTTTAAGAAATGGAGACATTTTGAGACAGAGACTGTTTGAGACAAAATGACTTGACTGTGTTTATCCATAATATCTTATGTTGAAGGTGTGAAAAGGATATAATGGAACTACAGTAATTGGTAAAAAAAGGATTTTGATGAATTAAAAATTGCAGCCTGATAAAATTATATGTCCATAGGAGGAATTAATTGCTATCCAAATGGATCAGATATATGGCAAACCTTGTTTATTTTTTAAGGTTATTTTGGGAATAATTCTGTATTTACTCAAATGCCAAGTGCCCCTGAGTAAGCCACACACCCTAATTTTTCAGCAAAAAATGTGTCTGAAAACCTATCCCAGTGTGAGACATTCACGCTCACACCACAGTTTTTCTGTTTTTCCCAAGATTTAAGAATTGTGAGTTCTTTTTTGTGGATCCATTTTCCCCTATTGACTTTTCATTTTTCCTGCTTTTTACTGTCTGCAGCCCCTCAATTATAGAAATACAGTATCTTCTGCTTCCTTTACTTCTTCAACAGATCCCTAAAACTGCTATCCTTTCAACCACTATTTCCCATGAAAAATTGCATTTCTTCTTAATTTTTTGTTCAAATATGCCTGCATACAACTTGCAGAATTTTAAAAACATTTTCCTAAAAAATTTTATCCCTAGGTACCATGCACACTATTTTTTTCTGCCTTAAATTCTGGAAAAAGTTGTGCATGGAACTTAAGTAAATACTACAATCAGTACACCTTGTGAGTTACATAAGTAAGCTTGTGATATGCATGAGTAGCTATCCAATGGGAATCTGCAATTGCTTTGGGGCTGTCTCAAATTGTCCCTTCTCAAATTGTCCCTTCTCAAATTGTCCCTTCTCAAATTGTCCCTTCTCAAATTGTCCCTTCTCAAATTGTCCCTTCTCAAATTGTCCCTTCTCAAATTGTCCCTTCTCAAATTGTCCCTTCTCAAATTGTCTCTTTTGAAATTGTCTCTTTTGAAATTGTCCCTTCTCAAATTTTTCCTTCTCAAATTGTTCCTTCTTAAATTTTCCCTTCTCAAATTGTCCATATCTCAATTTGGCCCTGTCTCACATTTTCTGTCTCCATTTGTCCATTCTCAAATTGTCTCAAATTTCTTGATTTGTCTGTATCCCTGTACAGTATAAGGATCCATACAGAAAATTTGTATAGTTGTTCCCAGAGTAACAAAAATAATCCCATTTCCGGATGCTTTTTGTGGTGCAGAGCTTTTTGCAATGCTAAATTCAATTCCCCTTCAGCTGTCTGCTGTTCAGTTGTGTGAATTTTTGAAATTCAGCAAAAAAAATAAAGATGCAATTATCTTGGTCACTGCCACTTGTATTGCATTTCTAGAAAAAAGAATTTTTGTACAGCAGAATTTTGTTGCAAGGAATTTTATAACGACAAACTTTTGTTCCGCAAGAATTATTGTCACGATTCATTCCAATATGGACATATTGTCGAGTTAATTGGAAAAGATTGCACGGCATGATTAAATTTTAAAGATGTGTGAAAGAAGTGATCACTCTTACTGAAGCACATTTTGTTAATTTCAGAAAATGTGGACTGAATCAAGATAAAATAGGAAACACTTTGAATGCAATAATTTATCTTCAAAAGACGCATCATTCATATAAATATTATGTATTTTATCCGCTCTGTTCAGTGCTCACTTATTAACTAAATTATCTAAATTAAATCATGACAATAACTTATTGAACCACATTTCTTTGCTTTTGAAAACTTGTTCTCTTGTGTTCATGAGCTTCTTGCTGTCTAGTTTTCTGAACCCTTCGCAAAAATCTTCTACCCGAGTTAAAGAAAGATCTCGAGTGTCCGATATTCGCATCATCAGCGCAGTCGAGTCTCGAACTTTGCAAGAAAGAGCTTATAAATACCGCGTGCCAAAAATCTAATGGCATGCCTTCTCGAAGCTAGAAGCTTTCCGACCCCATTTTCTGCAAGCAAAAAAAAACGGGGGAATGGAAATCATTTCTCTCCCTATTCTTTTTACTGATGTGATTTTTAAATATAGGGGATGTTATGTTTATTTATGAAGGGAGAAGTGGGATATAATATTCTTTCCTCTGTTGTATTTCATCTGCTTCTGTTTCTATTAATTACACGGGAAAGGGGGAAAGTCATTTGTCTTAATATTCGCCTCGCTTTAATGAGGGAACCGAAGTAATAATTGTTTGGTTTTTCTCGTGAGGAAAGAGAAAGAAATAAATTATATTTATTTCTCTCCAGAGAATTTTCAGACGATTTATATTTTCTTTGATTGTGTACGCGGAAAAAATACATGGCGAGAAACAATGTCATCCGCTCTTTTTTCTTTGCGAATTTTTAAATAAAAATAACGTAAAAAGTTGCGTGGAAAAATAAGGCAAAATTTCTCCTTTCGCTGGGAATTTTTTTTTTTTACGCCTGGGCTTTTTTAATATTTTTTTTTTTGCAGTGGTTTCCTGATAAACGAGGTCTTGTTACCGGAATCATTGTCGGAGGATTCGGACTGGGATCTTTTGTGGCGACCCCCATTCAAACCGCGATTCTGAACCCGGAGAATTTCTCAGTGGATCCAGGAAGCAGGTGAGGGAAATTCTGCTTGACTTCAAAGAATTCGCCTTTTTTTAAAGAAGACGGAGGTTTTACTGCATTTTTCCATGGAAGGAACTGAAGTTGAGGATGCCTGTGCCTAATTGTTGTGGATCCGCTGTCCCAGTGTGATGAGTGCCTCATTAATTGAGGCATGCAAGAGTAAATTCGGGGGAAAAACTGCCCAAGAATAAAAATGATTTTACCAGAGAAACAAGGAAAATTTGAGAACTTCCTTCCAAGGCTTTCTTCCCCTTCTTTTCTTTGACTCTGATTTGTTATCTTAACTGGTTGAATGAAATGCGGTTGCACCGCAATAAATGAAACACTTGATATACAAAATATAGGTGATTGAATATATCTTTGGTTTGATTAATCACAATACACTTGATTGATACACACAACACAGTCAAGATACTTTTAGTTGAAGAAGTCTTGCTAAAAGTATGAAAGGCTTCTTGAGAACAATCTCAAGAGTCTCCAACTCATTTCTCTCAGCTGGAAGATCCTGGGGAATGATACAAATATGGAAGTATATAAACTTCTGGATATTTAGCTCATGAAATAGTTTCAGATATAGGAAGCGTATCCTGGTCTTCAGGCCAGGATGCTGAGTTCTTGGGAACCAGCGCAAAATATATTTGAAGAAGAAGAAGAAACTAGGTTCCAGGAAGCTGTAATTACCATCTGTTACTGTCAGCTGGAAAAGGAACAGAAATATATAATTGCAAAGAAAATGGGTCACACGCATTAATGGGATAGCGCAAAAGTTGTCAAACCAAAACAAGGAGAGAATAAATATGTGGGAAAGTCTTGGTCCATTACTTTTTATTTTAGAAGGAAGACATAACTGTGAAAGAAACTAAAACTAAATTGTCAAGCTTTTTATACAATAACAGATTATTTTGACCAATCCCAGTCTTATAAAAAATTGCCTGATCAATCCGTAGTAGAGCACTGGATCAAGGCCAGTCACAATAATTAATAAAAACCCTTTTTAATTTTTAGTCTTTTTGCCAGTTTGTCTTGAGCTGTCTTTGGAAGCAGTTGTGTACTCAAAAATTCTAGAGCTTGCTGAGAGGTTTTCTGTGGTTGTCATTTTTGTATCTTGGACTTGTTCTTAAAATCTTGAACAATTGTTGGGACAATTTGAAATATGAATCTAAATTTAATTTATGTATTCTGTCAAGAATTCCTGGCCCTTATCTCAGGCTGATTCTGTGTTTATTTTTCCACTTTTAATGTCTCTTTTGATCCACAGCCCTTATTTTCATTCTTATCTTGCATGTGGTGACTGTTGTCCCCAACATCATTGATGGTTAATAATGCTTGAGTCTAATTTGGCATGGATATTATTTGCATCCTCAATGTATTATTTGCATGATTAATCTTGTAAATTTAAAGAAAATTGCATTGAGAACTGTGCCGAATTCCATTGAATGCATTTTCTAGTTTGAATGAAATCTAGAGTGCTTCCCAGTTCACATTCTCTGCAAAAAGATTTTTCTTTTAAGAAAAATTACCTTGTGAATCTTCAAAGCATTTTTTATTGTCAACATTGGCTATGCCCTGTAGTTCTGCCACTTTTTCTTCAGAATACTTTTTTAACTGGAAAGGCTAAAAAAATTAAAATATCTTTAAGGAATTGTAGAAAATTTTCATAAATTTTATTAAACCCTTCATACACAACATCTGAAGTGATTTGCGCGAACATTGCCAAGAAACAAAAGCTACGTCTGTTTTGATGAATAGACTCACATATTTTAGAACAACATGGCATTTCAAAAATGTTTAATATCCTTTTATTCTAAAGGTTCTTCACTGAGGATGCAGTCTTGGATAGAGTTCCATATGTTTTTCTCATCTTGGGCTGCATGTACGCGTGTCTACAATTCGTCGGCTGTCTTTGCTTAACGAATCCCCCGGAGAAAAAGACGCCGGTTGTGATCAACTATCAGGTTCATACCCGAATATTTTATTTATTCAATTCAGGATTTACGAAAGAATTGTGAATGCAATGCTGCTTTTTTTTTGTGCTTCAGTCCGCTGATGGAGAAGCTGGCGAAAGCCTGGAAATGCTTGAGGCGAAACAAAATCTTGAAGTCGGTGAGAAGCTTTCGAGAACAATTTGAGAACATCAACAAAAACCTGCTTTCAGAAAAAAAAAGAAAAATTTTGGGAAAACTCAACCAGTTGACTAATTAATTTCAAATTTCTGTACTCGTTATATATAAACTGAGGTAAATTCTTATTACAGCCATTCAAAAAATGCATGATGACTAGAAATTAGTTTCATAAGACTCGCAAAAAAATTTGTTAATATGGCGAGGAACCAGAAAAGTGTTTCTTTTGAAAAATAATTTGCAAGTAAAACTTTTTCTGTACAGAAACACAGAAGATAAGCCCACTCATCAAGAGAAACCACTTTCCTCCTCTTCCTTCTTCCTCTGAAAAAAAAAACTCAGAATTCACTCCACTGCCAATTCTTCAAGTGTTTAAAGCTCAAAATTATGCATAGAATCCTAACAATGACCTTGTATGATTTTATGCTTGTTTTATGTGAAAGTATTTGTGTGTGATTCTCTTGGGTTGAATAATGTTGTTTTGGGACATGAAAAAATTGTGCCAGTCCCAGGCTGATTTTTGGGTTTTACTTTCAATTCTTATAACTTTTCTTTGTTAAGGAACTTCTAATCCCTCAGACTTCCATAACTCAAATTTTCTGAGGCCTTCCTTCTATGGTTTTTTTTAAGACCAAGTAAATGGACAAGCAATAAAATTGTAATTTGATGCTTTCCAGAATGAAGTGAGCAGCAAATGCACTCTAATTTTGTAGTTCAGCACCCTGTCCATTAATTTACTCTGCAGTTCAAGGTTTAAAATATCACTTTTGATGCTTGACAGTTTTTCAGCAGAAAAAAAGAAACAAGTTTTCCTAGCTCAAAACCGGCTAGAAGTGAATTTTTATACTGGTTTGAGATCAGACTGTACAGTACAATGAATGTTGTTTCCAGGTTCAAGTGACTTTGTTGTAACATAATAAGATTATTTCCATGCTAAGACTTATTTTGCCTCCACAGAAGAGAAGAGAGATGCAAGCATGAGACCAAAACAGGTCCTTTGTGCCAGGGAATTCTACATGCTGTGGTTCACATTCCTGTTCAACCAGGGTGTTGTTGGGTACATCAACACCATGTACAAGGCATTTGGTCAGACTTTCATCAGCAATGACAGGTTTTTGTCCACTGTTGGAGCAGTGGCGTCCATCTGCAACTCACTGGGTCGGATTGTATGGGGAGCATTGGGAGACCGTTTCCACTATAAGGTAAAAAGGATTAATGCTTCAATCAGTCTTGAAAACATCTTTCAAATCTTTTTCTGGCTTTAATTAAATTAAAAATTGGTGGTGTAGCACTCTAAAAAAATGCATCTTAATACAGGGGGTACAATTTGACCCTGATCCATTGCTGGACTAAGTTTGAATTGCAAAGTGGTCAAATTTCAAGAAAATGTCAAATGGCATATTTTCTGCATGTCATTTGACAGTTCACGGCACTCCATAGGTTGAATTTTGCAACAGAGGTCAAATTTTGAGTTGAACTCCCTGCAAATTTGACCATCAAATTGCTGGATGGCCAAATTGTGGGAGGTTTAATTTGGAGGTACCACCTGTACTGTTTAGAACTCATCATTCTGAGTTTTTTTCAGAAAGAACGAACTATTAATTTATGAATAATGTATACTTTTCCAATAGAACCTCAGTGATGAAGATTTCCTGTATAGTGTGTCCCCATTTTACAGAAGACCCATTCCACAGAAAATTGTAAATGTTACTTTTTGTGGTGGGAGAAAGTGACACATAATATTTTTGCCAAAATAAACATAAATTATAATGAGTTTGGAGCTAGCACTTTCAAAAAGCAAGGAAAATAAAATAGAAAGTAATTTTTTCTTTTTCTGGTAATTTCCATTTCTGAGTTACCGGTACATAAATTCAAGAAAATAGTTTTGTTGAATGAATGAATGAATGAACAGAAAACTTTATTTGCCGCTTTTCAGCGTTCACAAGGGATAACCAGAACTCCGCATCCAAACCCCCTCCCCACCCAACCCAACTCCCCCAAATACATTCAATCATTTCAAAGCATGAAACAAAGCACAAACGAATGACAAAAATAAAAGAGAACAGAAAAATGAATGAAAGAGATGAAAGAGAAACTGGACGTCCTACACATATGTTGCATACACCCACCCATCCCCAATATTGAAGACAAAGCAGCAGTAAAAGTTTATTTAAAGCACAAGGTCTTCAGCCTGTTTCTGTGTGAGTTTTAGTTCAATAAACAATTTAGAGAGAATCTTTGATGAGAAATCATATAATCATATAGTTTTGTTGTGACTGCAATTGACTTGTAACAACAAAGTGAGATTTAAAATTTCTTTTGTTTTCAACAGACCCTGATGCTGATTATGACCGGTGTTTTGGGCGTTTTGGTTTTGACATTCAAGTTGACAGAATATGGCGGAGAAATTATGTATGCCATCTGGGTGGTTAGCATATATTTTACAACATCTGGAAATTTTGCTTTGCTGCCAATCGCAACTTCCAGAACGTTTGGGCTCAAGAGTGCTGGTGAAAACTATGGCATGGTATTTTCAAGTGCAGTAAGTATTTAAAAAAAATTATGCATGCAGAAAATAATTTTTTCAACACGTTAGATCACTCAAGTCATTGTAATTTTTGTAGTGGTAGAAAAAGACTCACTTCGAAATTTTAGACTTAAGATCAATCACATTTATGTAAGATTGCAAGAATGTAAACAGGAGAGACATTCTTCAAACATTCTAATGACAATTAATAACAATATATTATATAATATATTTTCCCAGGAAAATTTCCTTCTTTGAAAAAAGTCCTTGTGTTCAAATGAGTGAAACGCTTATTTTTCTGTATTCAATTTATTTTCAAATAAATAAATAATATTTTACGGTATTAAATTTTCACTTTGATGCTTTTTCAAATACAGTAGTCAATTTTAATTGCGGTTTACTCCTCTTGAACAAACTCGGATAATTTTTCTTTGAAAAACTGTGATCCATACCATACGTACAGCGTTTGGAAAACTGCCTTTACCTTATTTTTCGTCCTTTCTCAAGAAAATGTTTCCCTTCAAATGAAATCTAACGCAATTTTTCACCAATTTTTAAGGTGGCAAGTCAAGCCCTGCAATCGCTTATCGCGGGCTTCCTGACTGCAAAGCTAGGGTCCAACGCCGTTCTCTATGTCACAGCATCGTTTCCATTTCTCAGTAAGGTTTTTAAACTGTGTCTAGGTGTCGCTCAAAACACCGTTAATGCATGTTCTTTTCCAGGTTTCCTCATCACGGCGTTCTACCACAAAGAACCAACCCCAGAGAAAGTGAGAAGCCGGATGGGATTACCAGCATATGACGAGTGATTCGTATTTATTT
>CAJPEX010001083.1:45571-57523 GCA_905338405.1 Notodromas monacha
ATATTGTATGAACCGGAAAATCTTGACAAAAATCAAGGAAAGATCTCACAATATGAAGCTTGAATATTTTTGATATTGTGATCAATTCTTCATACACAACAGACCTTATAAACCTCATCATGAAAATTCCGCATCATATTTTCTGTAGGGTTAGTCAAGAATTTCCTAGTATAATTTTATTGATTTTCATGCAATAAATTTGCAATGCAACCTATATGTAGTCCCGCAGAAGCCATTGTGGTAGTGCAATTTTCAAGATTGTGGTCAACTGATTCAGATTCTAAACCCTTAGAATAGTTTGGCTATATACAGTCAACCCCCACACAACAGACCTCTTGCGCAATGGATTTTTGCACAATGGACCACCTCTGGAGGTATAGTTTTCCTTCATGCACAATGTACTAAATCCACATAACAGACTTCTGCTGGCTTAAAATTGATCGTGAAATGTGAAAATTTTAATTTTTAATAATTGAATTTTCATAACAGACTTTTCACACAACAGAAAAGTCTCTTGCACAAATTAAGTCTGTTGTGCAAACGTTGACTGTAATACAGGTGGTAGCTTGCAAAAAACCTTGCTTAGGGTCAAATTGCAAAGCAGTCAAATTGCAAGACACTTCATTGAATTTAAAAAATATCAGTACAAAAATGTTAAAGTGGGTCAAATTGCAGGGCAATTTTAATTTCTTTTAATTGTGATTAGAAATTTTAATTTCTAATAATTGAATTTGCGTAACAGACTTTTCACACAACAGAAAAGTCTCTTGCACAAATTAAGTCTGTTGTGCAAGCGTTGACTGTAATACAGGTGGTAGCTTGCAAAAAAACCTTGCTTAGGGTCAAATTGCAAAGCAGTCAAATTGCAAGACACTTCATTGAATTTAAAAAATATCAGTACAAAAATGTTAAAGTGGGTCAAATTGCAGGACATCCCCAATATTGAAGACAAAGCAGCAGTAAGAGTTTATTTAAAGCACAAGGTCTTCAGCCTGTTTCTGTGTGAGTTTTAGTTCAATAAACAATTTAGAGAGAATCTTTGATGAGAAATCATATAATCATATAGTTTTGTTGTGACTGCAATTGACTTGTAACAACAAAGTGAGATTTAAAATTTCTTTTGTTTTCAACAGACCCTGATGCTGATTATGACCGGTGTTTTGGGCGTTTTGGTTTTGACATTCAAGTTGACAGAATATGGCGGAGAAATTATGTATGCCATCTGGGTGGTTAGCATATATTTTACAACATCTGGAAATTTTGCTTTGCTGCCAATCGCAACTTCCAGAACGTTTGGGCTCAAGAGTGCTGGTGAAAACTATGGCATGGTATTTTCAAGTGCAGTAAGTATTTAAAAAAAATTATGCATGCAGAAAATAATTTTTTCAACACGTTAGATCACTCAAGTCATTGTAATTTTTGTAGTGGTAGAAAAAGACTCACTTCGAAATTTTAGACTTAAGATCAATCACATTTATGTAAGATTGCAAGAATGTAAACAGGAGAGACATTCTTCAAACATTCTAATGACAATTAATAACAATATATTATATAATATATTTTCCCAGGAAAATTTCCTTCTTTGAAAAAAGTCCTTGTGTTCAAATGAGTGAAACGCTTATTTTTCTGTATTCAATTTATTTTCAAATAAATAAATAATATTTTACGGTATTAAATTTTCACTTTGATGCTTTTTCAAATACAGTAGTCAATTTTAATTGCGGTTTACTCCTCTTGAACAAACTCGGATAATTTTTCTTTGAAAAACTGTGATCCATACCATACGTACAGCGTTTGGAAAACTGCCTTTACCTTATTTTTCGTCCTTTCTCAAGAAAATGTTTCCCTTCAAATGAAATCTAACGCAATTTTTCACCAATTTTTAAGGTGGCAAGTCAAGCCCTGCAATCGCTTATCGCGGGCTTCCTGACTGCAAAGCTAGGGTCCAACGCCGTTCTCTATGTCACAGCATCGTTTCCATTTCTCAGTAAGGTTTTTAAACTGTGTCTAGGTGTCGCTCAAAACACCGTTAATGCATGTTCTTTTCCAGGTTTCCTCATCACGGCGTTCTACCACAAAGAACCAACCCCAGAGAAAGTGAGAAGCCGGATGGGATTACCAGCATATGACGAGTGATTCGTATTTATTTATATTTCATTCTATTTTCCGCTGGTGTTAGAAAATTTTGATTTCAATTTTTGCTCCATTATTGCTGGTGGAGCTTGAGGAATTTCAGGTGCTAGATTTCCTGGTGTGCATTCAGAAAAGAATGGACGATTGTTGTGTTCATTTCAGGTGAAGCGAAGAACAAGATTTGCTTTTTTTTGATTCGGCTGCTTGAGCAGTGATTCTTTTTTATTTCCATCATGCAAAAAAAATTTCATCGGAAATAACTTCCTATATATATAAGACGGTTTGATGCCCAAAAAATAATGATGATGATAATTGTTGATGACTTTTCCGTTCTCACCTCAAGGCCTGACTATGGTATTCTGAAATTTCAAGAGAAGAGAAGTCTGAATCATTTTGGGAAATTAAATAAAGTGGCCCTGTCGTATTTACATAAGCGAACCCATAAAACGTCAATTTATGAATTTCAATGAATTTGCGAACCCAAGTTCATTTTTTGGATTGCGTGTATGGACCCCTCTCTTCTACAAAAAAAAGATTTAAACTTAAAATGGCCTTGATTTCTGCTGATAAAATATTTTTTATGAATGAATGGAGCCCCGCAGGGATTTTATAAATTTATTAAGCCTCAAAAAATCCCCTCACGCATTTTTGTTTCCCCCTGAACTTGGATTAAGTTTCCAATGTGCAAAATTTACTTCCGGCAACCGCGTGTTTCAGCGTGCCGAATTTTTCTGATGACGTTGAATTCCCTATCTCGTTGAAGCGTGGGAAAAAATCGGCAGAAACCTGAGCATGAGATAGAAATAAATAAATAAAAGGGCTCTCGCCAAAAAGGCAAATAGTCAACTCACGAGTCGGGCTTTGTGTTAACAAAAAGACGACTCTGCCGGAGGTCCACCTTTTTCGGCACTATTTGTCCACATGCCCTTCGTTCTTCAGCTTGAAGAAGAAGAAAGGTTCTTCGAAGACTACAGAAAAAAAATGAATTGGGAGCTGAAGTCAATCTGAGATTCCGATGCTGTTTCAGTACATGACCGACCACCGAAGTGCGACCATGTGTTCTGACATTATTCATAGAACGTAGCGATATGTTTTTTCCAAGTTTTTTCATCGACCTTTTAAAACTGGGATTGTTGTCAAAGTATGTCACTGTCAAACTGAGCTGCAGTTGAAATATTTCATCCCGGTGTTTGCTCTGATTTCATAAAGCAGAAACTCTCGAAGAGTGCCCCACTCTTTTAAAAAATATTATAAAATTTTTTCATAGATGTCACTGATGACAAAATTTCCGTGCCTTATCATGGTTACAGTATTATGTTTTATATCTTGATGACGCACACCAAAATCGAATTTTGAGAAAATTTTCAGGGAGAGTAAGAGGATATTGTATGAACCGGAAAATCTTGACAAAAATCAAGGAAAGATCTCACAATATGAAGCTTGAATATTTTTGATATTGTGATCAATTCTTCATACACAACAGACCTTATAAACCTCATCATGAAAATTCCGCATCATATTTTCTGTAGGGTTAGTCAAGAATTTCCTAGTATAATTTTATTGATTTTCATGCAATAAATTTGCAATGCAACCTATATGTAGTCCCGCGGAAGCCATTGTGGTAGTGCAATTTTCAAAATGGTGGTCAACTGATTCAGATTCTAAACCCTTAGAATAGTTTGGCTATATACAGTCAACCCCCACACAACAGACCTCTTGCGCAATGGATTTCTGCACAATGAACCACCTCTGGAGGTATAGTTTTCCTTCATGCACGATGTACTAAATCCACATAACAGACTTCTGTTGGCTTAAAATTGATTGTGAAATGTGAAAATTTTAATTTTTAATAATTGAATTTTCATAACAGACTTTTCACACAACAGAAAAGTCTCTTGCACAAATTAAGTCTGTTGTGCAAACGTTGACTGTAATACCAGTGGTAGCTTGCAAAAAAACCTTGCTTAGGGTCAAATTGCAAAGCAGTCAAATTGCAAGACACTTCATTGAATTTAAAAAATATCAGTACAAAAATGTTAAAGTGGGTCAAATTGCAGGACAAGGGTCAAATTACAAGTCAACCTCCCAGAAAATTCAACAGTCAAATTGTGGGATGGTCAAATTGCAGAAGGTTGAATTGCAAGGTACCACCTGTAGTTATGTTGATCAGGTTTGATTAGGTAAGAACACATTAGGCCCAAACAGGGATGAATGCTGAAGCTTTGTTTGGTTAGTTGAGTTACACTAGGTTATCAAAATGAGGTTAGTTATGCTAAGTCAGGCTAGTTTTGTTGTAAGAGCTGAGTTAGTCAGGCTTGATTAGTTAAGACCATGTCAAAATGGCTTATATATCCTTCCAAAGTGCAAATCTTTTCTGTAATCAATCTTCTGATGGTCATCAGCTGAAACCACTAGTTGAGGTCCACTTCATTTGACTGGTCGCATACTAAAAAATATCCAACCTATTTCCCCCTTATGCCCTTTTTATAAGGCGGAAGTTGACACTACACCCACTTTGCTATTATTGAATGGCACAACTCAGTGGTCGATTGTGTGTGTTATTTGCTCTGTGTGTGCTGGGGAAAAGGCCTTGAAGGAATTCCGTATTCCAAAAGTGATGCTTCTGGTGTGTGTGTGTGTTGAGATGTGGCTTTTTTGTGCGGGATGCTAATAATTTAAGGTGGGTCTGAATGGATTTTCGCGGAGGAAGGAATGGCAGGAATTTATTCTCACGGGGTCGGTGAGAAATTCTCAATTTTTTTTTACCTCCATTTGCGAGTCCGTTGATTTTTGATTGGTAAAGAAATATCTTGGTATTCATTCGGTTTGAGTCGTCGTCGCTGCCGTTTTTTTTTCTTTAAATTTTTATTCGAAGTATTTTAAACTTTTTTTAAATTTTCTGCAGGCGCATGCAGGGTTTGTCGAATATTATTTTTGTGAGATTTTGCATGGAAATTGCGCTGAAATCGTGAACCACTGGCATTTGATTAATATTCCCGGATATAATCAAATTTTCCTTTACAGTACTTTTATTTGTAATACAGTATTTTTTGTCGAGAAACCCGCACGTTGCCGGTACCTGTTTATTTATTCCCACTTTCTCCTCAATTTTTTCTGAAAATAAAAATTCGGGGTGTTTCATGAATTTAGGTGTTTTTATCTTTGTTGGTTATTGATTAAGAAAATTATAATATTCTGAAATTAGCCGAGTTCAAACGTGAGATTTTAAAATGGAAAAAGCAACACTTTATTTTGTCGGTCACGTTCAAACGTTTTAAAATGTTCTAAATTATTTTACCCTCGCATAAAAAATTACTCAATTATGAATCACAATCTTATTTTATATTTTGAATCGATTAAAAGCCTGTGGAAGTGTTCGCGCAAATCTACGCCCAATAGTTCGTCGTGAAAATCAAAAACTTTCACTGTTTTTTTTCTGCATGAAATAAGTCATATTCTGTTTTATTTGAAAATCAGAAACTTTCACTGCTTTTTTCTGCTTGAAATGAGTCATATTTTGGTTATTTTCTTGGCTCTCATAGCAGTAGAATAACTCGATGTTCACTCGGGAATGATCATCTTCATTTTATCTTTCATATTTCAAGTTTGAAAAGGAAAAGTGAAAAGAAGGGGGGAAAAAACCTCAGTAGAAGCCGACTTGTCTATTCCACTCGGTTGGACCTGAATCGAATCATTCCACCAGAAACCAAACAGTGTTCGGCTCTTTTCTTCAGAAGCCGAAAAGTCGGCACAATACCCTTTCCCCGACTTTAAATTTTTTTGCAAATTTTGTTACCTGCTGAGAAAAAAATACGTGGTACAGTAATCCGGTTATGTGGTGATAGTTGAATGATTTTTGAATGTCCCGAAAGACGATTTTCCGCAGGAATTTCCGTGTTCAACGAAGTTTAAAAGAAAAAATAATTTGTTGTTGAAGATACTTCATTTTTTTGCGGGAATCTACGTGATTTTAAATGGACAGGAAAGAGCCAATCTGAAAATTTCCCAGCGATGAGAAGAATGAACAGTTGTTTTATTGGGTCAAATTTTTGCGTGATTATGTACAGGGTATCCGTTTTATTTCGACACAAAACTTTCAAGGTTAAAATTTGATTCATAAGGAAACAAAGCAGAAATTTTTAAATCGACAGGCAACAAAATTTACAATTATTTAGTTTAACGGAATTTGGTTCTTGTGCTTTTTTTCGCAATTTCTGCGAATTAATGCCCGTTCTGTTTCCATTATATTGATCGAGTTTAATCATTATTTTTCATCTGCCTTTCAAGACTTGAAATAATTGGAAAACTCCTGTTTGAGAAGTGGTATTGTGAAATATTTTTTTCCAATCATCTTTTTGCGAAACGGGCCCAAGTTGAGAAGTTAGATTGCTGTCGATTATCTGCTCGTCATCTACCTTTCCTATAGTCGCAGCTGCCTCTCTTTTGTTTGCCAAAAACTATTATTGCCTTGACAGCAAAGTGTTTTCTCTTTTTTGCCGAAAAAGAAAAAAGAAACAGTAACTGTGCGGAACAACGAAAAGAAACAATGAGTTTTTAAACCGGCAGATGGGCTGTCCGTCAACTCGGAGCCAAAATCTGATATATTGCTGAATTCGTAATGAATGAAGTCCTCGCTTGGTTTTGCGTGCTGAAAAGTTGAATTTCAACGGAAAAGTGTCTTGGAAGAAAGTATAACCAGTTCTCAGTGGAACTGCGAGAACATAAAATCACTTATAAATTTAATAATACAGTCCTGTTGAACCTTCACCAAGTTCAATTTGAAGAGACTCCAAAAATTTTGGACTTTATTCTGGAGTTCTTTAGTATTATTATTAGTATTAACTAGTGTTTTCAATGTAAAAAACTTTATACAGTGAGACCCCAAGATGCGGACATAATTGGTGCATCAAGAGTGTCCTCAAGTCAAGTCTTGTTTTCCCATAGACCTACATTATATAATTTTTAATTGGTGTTGTGTGGAAGACATGTTCTTCAGAATTAGAGAAATTCTTCTGCTTTTTTTTTGTATTGATTCTTTGAATAAACGATTGGGAAAGAAGAAATAAAACGGAAGACGGACAGTGAGCTTGGAAAAAGGGGCGCTTCATTAATGTGTGAATATCGGGTTTCGGGTTCTCCTCCGCTTGAACGAAGGAATTCGAATTTAGGGCACGAACCCAAGTCCTTACGGGTTATGTTCATTTATAGCCACGAACTTTCAGGCACTAGTTACACTGCGTCATCCAGTAGTTCGTTTTCTTTTTGCGTATTGATGTGTTCGTCTGAACTTTTTAGTGGTCATTCAAAAAATTCAAAATTATGGGTAAAAGTGAAATATTTTAAAAGTGTCTAGTAACCTTAGTTTAAAAAAAAATAGAAATACGCTCATATTTTCATTGTCTGTTCTACTGGAATCAAATCAAAGCTAAGTCTAGATATTAAAATAATTTTATTGAAAACTGGAAAACCAAAATAAAGTGTGCTTCACGTATTCTTTAAAAATTTTTCAAAACAAAACTTGAATGAATGAATGAATGAACAGAAAGCTTTATTTTCCACTTTTCAGCATTTGCAAGGTTCAATCAACATTATTCCCACATCCAAAACCCCTCCCCACCCAACCCAAATCCATTAAAGTCATTCCATAATTTCAGAATGGGAAACAGAGAAATCAGATGCATACGGATAACAAAAATGAAAGAACATACCTTCCACAAGATACAACTAAAAAACTGATATGTATATGTATACACCCCTTCTTTCCCTGACATTGAAAACAAATTATCAGTAACAAGAATTGCAGCATAAGCCACACAATCAAAGGAATTGCAGCAGTCAATGAACCCAATTTAAAGCACAAGGTCTTCCGCTTGTTTCCAGATGAGGTTTAGTTGGATGAACAATTTAGAGACAATCTTTGATGAGAAATCATATAAGACCAAGAGTTTATGTTTATCCTCTATGATTTCAGAAAGGGCCTCCTCATTGAATACCAACAAAACTTTAGCTGGAAGATTGTGTTACATGGAATCAAATTCCAGCGCGTGTCTTTTTATTTAAGAAAGTGTTTGATTTTCATCTTTTTTATGCAACATTTTGTAATTCCCTGAAGTTTTTTGGTTGGAAAGTTTGTTTGGCAAGCATCTACATTGAAATTTTAGGGACACAGTCTACAATAAAAAGTATTATTTTAAAATTGAGAGAGGAAGGTATACTCATGTTCCAAAACTTTTTTTTTGCAAAATGTTTTCAATATCTTCGGATTCCGACGCTTACATAATTATTGTATACTCATACTGTATATCTATATTAATTCCGGAGTGAGTGAATGAAAAGGTGAGACTTTCTGTGCTGGGTTCTTCACCACATTCTTCGGGAATATATGAAGAGCCGTGTTCCTCATCTGCGGTCATTTAGAGGTATTTTTAAAACCCATGGGGCTAGACTGAACCCGTGGCCACGAAAGAATCCCGAATTAGCCGTGGGGCGAAGGAAAAGAGAAACTTCGCAGTGGTACGAGTTTCAAGGGCTAGAATTTTCTGGGAAGTTGATTTTTTTCTTTTCATTTTGTTGCATGAAGTAACTGAGAGCAAAGTCCGGGTTGCTCGGCAACTCTGTTGGATCCCTGGAAAAACTGCAGTGTTGCTCAATCTCATTATAGCAATATCCCTAACTGAATTTGAAGGGCCACATTTACTATAAAACAACCGATTTCTACAGAAACCGTTTTTCACTAGGAAAGCAGTAGTAATTTCACTGCTATCGTAATTGACAGTTGCAATTAAGCAGACCATTAATTTTCAGCGTTTTGATTAGTGAGTTTTTACTACACATGTGGTGAGTATCCATCAGCGAAAACTTATTGATCTGCATTTCGGAACAAGAAAATCAAGAGTGATCTTTAAACTATAAGACGGAAAGCACAATAAGAACTGGTTGCGATTTACAAATATTCTGATTTTCCCGCCATTTTTATTCTGAAAAAAAAGTTGATAAAGAAATTTTGAACGCGTTCAATGTTTGTGAGCTATAAATAATGTTTACAGCTTTCAGGCATTTGAGCAAAAGGAGTTACCTCTTTAATTTTCACATCAATTTTTACACATTTTGAAGAAGTTCCACATGAGCCAATTAAATGACAAACGCTGTTGGATTTTTTGCCTTGACAAAGTTTTGAATGGTTCGGGCAGCAACATAGAAAAAAATCTTGGAATATTCAGGTGTATTCTTTTTAAAAGAAAAATACCAGCATGAACACTATTTTCAGAGTTAAATGTAAAAGGAGATTTGTTAGTTTCGCCACATGTTTCTACATGCCTTGCTGATGAATATATATTTTTTCAAAATGTAGGGCAAGTTAAAATGCGTCTGAAATGCACCTTGAACACATCAAAGTCCGTTTTCTTGTTACTAAAAGTGCAAATTCGTATCGTGAAATTTGATATCGATTTATGATCAGGTACATTCCTAAAATCCTGCCATCAGAAAGATGCATTCTTTACAAAAAGTATTCATGTGTCAAAATTTTGATTGAACTAACCCTCAGAATATGTATAACACTCGCAGGAAACTATTTTCATTAGAATAGTACGGTGCTAATTAACATCCCTGAAAACCCCGTTCGGTTTGGTTGAAAAAAACAAAAACAAACAAGAAACGGAATAAAATCTGGCTGTAGTGTGAGCTGCCCTTCGGGCGTCATGAAGACAGAGGCAAAACGCCGCTGTTGGAGGTACTTTGGGAGGGAGGCAGAGAGGGGCGGTGAGAACGAACGTGATTGGCCGGCATCTGGGCGTTACCCTTCCATTGATGACGCCCACTCTCCCGTGGCTTCGGCCTACCGGCTTTTTATATCTCAACGATTCCAATCGGTCGATAAATGCGTTCGACGCGTGTATATGATTCTTCTGGCAGATTCCAATTTTTCCTTGATGAAAATTTCGTATTAATTTCCGCGTCCTCAGCAATGGCTAATCTTAAATGGCGCCTGTTGAAGGTGTGATTATCGTCAATATTCTAACCTCTTTTTTGTTTTGTTTTGTTTTTCAAAGCAGAACAAAAGTGCATTCTACCAGAGGAGATTTTCGGCGGACGGAAGCGCGGGGATAAAGATTAAATGAATCGAGTTTTACCTCGCGGACGACCTGGATTAAGCATCCACCATTGACCGGATAATCCTCGAATTCTCTTAGTTCCGGAATTTAAACTTCGTTTCGGATAATATGGAAGAAAGAGAACTTTCTTTCTGAGGTCCTTCCGTTGGTTCCTTAATTGAGGTCCAGCTTCCGAGTGGTAAGTTGGTGTTACATAGTTACCAAGGCACTTAGGAAAGCAGTCTTGTCAAGTCCCAAAAGATCATGAGATCACGAATAGACTTCACATGTCGTAACAAAATAAAATTTTAAGAACATCAAGTATCGCGGCATTAACATTGAGTGTGTGATGTGCTCGTAAATTTTATATCATAAATGTAGGATTCAGATTAGATTATTCTTCAAACTACAGCACTGTACTCAAATCTTTTTTTGATTTGGAGGAATATATTGGGTATTCATCGTCAATTGGCGGCTGCATTTTTATTTTTTTAATAGCATACTGGTTTTTCATTAGGTGTAATTTTTCATCTGGTGATTGAGCTAATTCCTGAGAATTTTACATGGATTTTTAGTTCAACATTTGCAATTAACTGAAAAATTAGCTGTTGGTGGTCAATAATCAAATGAATTCAAGATCCATACATTAAAAATCAGCCTTTCAAAGAAGTCCACAATCAAGTCAGATTTAATTTGCATTTAGCGATCAGAACATGAGGTTCGCGACATTCAGAAATCGTCACTTGGAAAATTGAACCGAAATAAGTTTTGAATCCTTCTCAGAAAATGCGGTTCTTTTCTTTAACGCGGTTGAAATTTTTTTTAAAAACATGGAATTGATACAAGTGACCATGAAAATATTCAGATCGTCCATATACAGTATAGAAGTGTAGAAAACAACATTCGAACGTTTTGAACATTCAAAAACCTAAATGATGAAAAATAGACCACCATAGTCACAACTTATCAAGCTTTATGAAAAAAATGTATAAGCTTTTCATTCAGTTTTTCATTGCAATTTGAGTTCTTCTAATCATTCAAAGCCGGGTTTCTTTCGCATTCGTATGCTTTGTTGTCTTCAATCACAGTCCATTATCCGGGACATCACCGCAAAAAATAAGATATGGCGATGTCTAGATGTAATTGTGCCTTATGAAACCTATTCCTATGTTGCTGTGCAAAAATTACAATGCTGCAAGGATTCAATTATTCTGGGCATCAATGAAAATACAATGCAGAAAAATCAGGCATAATTTAAAATTACAATAATGTAAATCTGAAGTACATACTACAAAAAAACCTGGATTAGTGCAGTTGGAAATGAACAAGTCTCTATCCGTCTAAGTTAATGAGGACATAAAATGCAATCTTGGCAGAAGTCCGTTATCCGAGGCACAACTGTCAAATAAAATTGAGCCTGGCTATTGAAAGGCTTGGATCTCCTGACTTGACATGAAAGTATATTCAAGTCTCTTCATAATTTGTTCTTGTCTAAAAATCCATAAAATTTGTAATCCGCCATAGTATGGGAACTTTTGTAAAATAAAAACCTTACAATGTTGTAGAAAATATTTGAAAGAAAAGCTCAAATCATAACTTGACTTTTAACATGGGAGGAATCATGTGCCCTTCCTTTTGTTTTTCTGGGCACGTATCCCAAGCCTTTTTCTGGATAGAAAAAAAGCACCCCCAGCCACCCAGAAAAAAAAAGCCAACCCCCCCCCCC
>CAJPEX010001083.1:58128-68298 GCA_905338405.1 Notodromas monacha
TTTTTATATCTCAACGATTCCAATCGGTCGATAAATGCGTTCGACGCGTGTATATGATTCTTCTGGCAGATTCCAATTTTTCCTTGATGAAAATTTCGTATTAATTTCCGCGTCCTCAGCAATGGCTAATCTTAAATGGCGCCTGTTGAAGGTGTGATTATCGTCAATATTCTAACCTCTTTTTTGTTTTGTTTTGTTTTTCAAAGCAGAACAAAAGTGCATTCTACCAGAGGAGATTTTCGGCGGACGGAAGCGCGGGGATAAAGATTAAATGAATCGAGTTTTACCTCGCGGACGACCTGGATTAAGCATCCACCATTGACCGGATAATCCTCGAATTCTCTTGGTTCCGGAATTTAAACTTCGTTTCGGATAATATCGAAGAAAGAGAACTTTCTTTCTGAGGTCCTTCCGTTGCAAGGAATTAACTCCAGGTCGAAGGCTCACCATTCAACCACAATGTATCAATGGTTCCGTGAATCCTTTCGTCAGAACAGTTCAGGGTTTTCTAGTACTCTAGTGCTTATCTGAAGTGTACAGCATTTGAAATATAATTTTAAAAACATCAATATATCGCGGCATTAACATTGAGTGTGTGATGTGCTCGTAAATTTTATATCATAAATGTAGGATTCAGATTAGATTATTCTTCAAACTACAGCACTGTACTCAAATCTTTTTTGATTTGGAGGAATATATTGGCTATTCATCGTCAATTGGCGGCTGCATTTTTATTTTTTTAAGAGCATACTGGTTTTTCATTAGGTGTAATTTTTCATCTGGTGATTGAGCTAATTCCTGAGAATTTTACATGGATTTTTAGTTCAACATTTGCAATTAACTGAAAAATTAGCTGTTGGTGGTCAATTATCAAATGAATTCAAGATCCACTCACTAAAAATCAGCCTTTCAAAGGAGTCCACAATCAAATCAGATTTAATTTGTATTTAGCGATCAGCACATGAGGTTCGCGACATTCAGAAATCACTTGGAAAATTGAACCAAAATAAGTTTTGAATCCTTCTCAGAAAATACGGTTCTTTTCTTTAACGCGGTTAAAATTTTTTTTTTACCGTGGAATTGATACAAGTGACCATAAAAATATTCAGATCGTCCATATATAGAAGTGTAGAAAACAACATTCGAACGTTTTGAACATTCAAAAACCTAAATGATGAAAAATAGACCACCACAGTCACAACTTATCAAGCTTTATGAAAATATGTACTGTATAAGCTTTTTATTCAGTTTTTCATTGCAATTTGAGTTCTAATAATTCAAAGCCGGGTTTCTTTCGCATTCGTATACTTTGTTGTCTTCAATCACAGTCCATTATCCGGGACATCACCGCAAAAAAAAGAAGATATGGCGATGTCTACTGAATTTTCTGAGAACCTGGATGTAATTGTGCCTGATGAAACCTATTCCTATGTTGTTGTGCAAAAAATTGCCATGCTGCAAGGATTCAATTATTCTGGGCATCAACGAAAATACAATAGAGAAAAATCAGGCATAAATATAAAATTACAATAAAGTAAATCAGAAGCACATACTAAAAAAAAAACCTGGATTAGTGCAGTTGGAAATGATCAATCTTGGCAGAAGTCCGTTAGCCGAGGCACAACTATAAAAAAAAAATTTGAGCCTGGCAACTGAAAGGCCTGGATCTTCTGACTTGACATGACAGTATATTGAAGTCGCTTCACAATTTGTTTTTGTCTAAAAATCCCATAAAATTTGTAATCCGCCATAGTATGGGAACTTTTGTAAAATAAAAACCTTACAATGTTGTAGAAAATATTTGAAAGAAAAGCTCAAATCATAACTTGACTTTTAACATGGGAGGAATCATGTGCCCTTCCTTTTGTTTTTCTGGGCACGTATCCCAAGCCTTTTCTGGGTAGAAAAAAAGCACCCCCAGCCACCCAGAAAAAAAAAGCCAACCCCCCCCCCTTTTCCCTCCACGGGTTTCTTCCTCTCTCTCTCTCCTTCTCTCACAGGGAGTCAGCACAGTATCATGAGTCGAACCCGGCAGAAGGCGAGAGAAAAACCCGACGCAGAAATTCCCGCGGGCCCTGCTCATTCCGCTGCTCGCAACCCGCGCGTCAACACACATTGTGCATGTGCTAAAACGCGGTCCACTCAACCCCTTCAGAGGCAGACTATGTTTTTGTAATTACGAAAATTAGTGCCGATTAGAAAAAAAGAAATGTACAGTATGCATGTTCTCATCGAAGAGAAAATTAGGATCGTTTCTGCAGTGACGCAGAAAAGGACGTGAAAATCCTTCCGATGAATATATTTTACAATTATCTAACCACGAAGGTTTTCTGGTTCATCTCCGAGCCTTGTGAAAAATTTGGCAGAGCTCTTTTCCAGTGCAATAACGTTATTCATTATTGTGAGTGAATTGCAAATATATTTGAAAATTGGAGTGAATATCGCAGCAGGTGAATGGCATTCGTCGCGAAGTCATTTCCGCAAGGTTCTCTTTTTGTTTACCCGTGGAGTTTTTTTCTTCTCGCAATTTTGGTGATGATTAATTGAGAGAATTAACTGTTCTGAAATTTAATTCAAAATAATATTTTTTGAACCAATTGATACAGTACTTCACATCATTTTTCCGGAGGTGAGGGAAAAACTCTAGATTTTTGTAGAAATTCCACCCTTTTAATCAAATACTAGCAAAAATGTTGCATTGATATTTTTGCAAAATTGATATTCGGTGAAGTACAGTCTTGCCAGTGGAAACAAAATTATTCTTCGATTCGAAATAAAGATTCATTCGAGGATTCGCCTCCCTGACTCGTTTTCTCATCCCGGTTTAGTTCATAGTATGATGTATTTGGTGATCTTCAAGTAATATTCAAGTACAGTACAGCAATATCGAATATTGAGTGAAATCCGTTTACAAATAAAATATCGACAATCTAGCCAAATTCCGAGAGTTTCCAATGCCTGGTTTCGCTCGCGTGTCAACGAGTTCCTGGTGTTTTATTTTTATATAAACCGTAATTAAATTGCGAAATATAATTTTTAAAAATGTGGGATACCGTTGTCAATAAATTGGTTTCATTGAGAGATTCGGAAGAAGTTGCAACAGAGAAATATGCCCGGAGGGGGGATTTTCGGGTCTTGCTGGGTGGGCCATGGTCGTTTTTCCCCAGTCACTGCTTGCTCTTCGTGCGGGACAGAGTGCTTTTCCGTTTGTTTGATCAGTGGCGGCTGTTTCCGGATTTATTTTCTTAAATGACAAAGGGAAAAATTGCATGTGTGAGGGTGTGTTTTCTGTACGGATATTTTTGTTGAAACGTTTTCCTCTTTAAAAAAAATATTATACGAGTAAGTGAAGTGTTTTCGGAACTGAACCCAAGTGTGAAGGCGCGACGACGACGAGGAATAAATTGGTAATCGTTCAGAAATTTCTTGAAACATTTCGTTTCTATTTCTGTTTTTGTATCTGATACATCTTGTGGTTCTGGGGTGTTTTTCTTGAAATTTCGTTTCGAAATGAGCGTCGATTATAGTGATGATGTCCATGGAAGAATTTTTTTGACGCGCGAAACAAATTAACTGAGAGGATGGATTCAGGTTGTTTTGCATCGAAGGATCTCGGAATATTCGAACAATACGCTTTTCCAGTTTCTTAATTTGCAGTCTTCTGACTAAGCTTACAAAATTAGCTTTCAAAATTTCGAAAATCCTGCTCGTTAAAATCTTTTATGAACGTAAATCTTCGCGGAATCGACCATCATTCGACGATTTATTCGAGTAAAGTGAATTCTGGAGTTTTCCTCTACAAGTTTTGTTTGACTCTGGGTCTTGAAATTTGCGATAAACCTTTCTACGAAATTTACTTGTGTAAGGTTTGATGAGGCCCTATTCCAATCGCGATGATGATAAAAAAAAATTAAAAACGGCTGTTTCTCAAGAAACGCCACATTTTTTCTCAACTTGAATCAACTTTTTCCGAAGAAACAGCGTGGTTTCATTATATTTTGAGAGACGGAGAATAACCCGGCATCTGGTTTCCGTCTTTTCGTATATCGACTTGGGTTTCTCCTCTTGATTCACGAAAAAAAAAGCGGAACCCGGGAAAAACTTCGGTAGCCCACAGCTGGGTTCTGAAACCCCGGGTTCTTCGTATGTATGTATGTGTGTGTTACCCCCAGTGTGTGGTGTTCGTATATATGGAGCTAAGTGTCGGATGATTGACGATGCCTTTCATGCGTAATTATGCGGGTTGTTCCGTGTAGACGAAATCCAGACCGACGAAGGCAGAAAATTTCGCGCACGAGTTGTTGCCGCTGATTCGGCATGNCGCACGAGTTGTTGCCGCTGATTCGGCATGAATCGCTGTTTACGAGGGGTGATCCGGAAGTTATATGATAGGGATCAATTGTTTTTGGGGGTGAAGCTGGACCGAAAGTTGACAAGGATATAAAGTGAATATAGTCAACGTACATAATCACCATCAATTGTGATAACATGTACAGTATTTTTGTCTCAATAACTCGTGGACCCGCTTTTGTAAGACTTGAATGTTTTTCTTGGATTTTCAAATGATTTTTTTTGTTTCTCTTGGAAATTTGAAATGACATACTTCGATGTTTTGATGAGGTTTATTGTCTTTGAAACAACTGTCGCATAGTAAAGCTCTGCCTGAAAAATTTCTTTCTTTAATATTCACCGATATCAAGTCTGAAATTTAAACTTTTTTTTTTAGCTTTTTCTTCAAAATTATTATTTTTTTATTCGAAGTGGAGAGGTGAGACTTTAATTTCGTAATCAAGTTTATGATTGTCAAGGAATTTTTTCCTTCTCAGATTTAACCGGCGATTTTGACGTCGAGATTAAGTTGATTAAAGTCTTTTTAGAACTTTTGAATGTCCCCACGTATGTTTTACACGCTCACAAAAGTCGCCGTTTTCTTTCCCATTGCACATTTCGACAGAAAAGAATATTAATTTCCGAACCGGTGTTTTGTGTGTGGCTGCGATTGACTGAGAAATTGTTTTCCGCTTGAAATTTCTGCGCAAAAACATTCTGAAGAATGAGACTTTGGAGGGTGAGGGGAAAAGTATGAAATTCACGTGTGTTTTTTTTTCTCTTTCGCGTGTGTCTTTTAATCCGTTGCTAATACTTTATTCCATTCAACTGCTCTGGAAATTTTTTGCGTAGATTTTCTTTATTCAACCGGAAATTCGCATGTTGGAAAAAAATGTCTCCTTTTTTTTCAAACGAATTAAACAAGCTGAAAAATTCATCAAATATTGTTCACTCACTCTTTCATTCGGGTTTTGGAGTTTGCGTCAAAATTAGACCTGTTTTTTTTTTGTTTTTTTTTTCTTCTTCAACTTTTCGGTTCATCGTCTGGACTTGACTGAATTATCTGACCTCCGGAAATAAGTTTCCTATTCCGCCTTCGCGAAATAATTGTGTATTCCTGTATTTTTGTTAATTGAATTGATTTTTATTAACTTTAATTGATTCAATTTTTTAATTAATCTGTATTCATCAATATAATTTTTCAGACGAAGTGGAAACACGGTTCCTGAGACGAGTTCTTCGACGCCGAGTTTCGTGCGGGTTGAATTTGGAGAAAATTCTTTTCCGAGCTGCGTGTTGGAAAATATTCCAATAAAAAAGTGCCGATTAAAAGAAAGAAATGTACAGTGTGCATGTTCTCATCGAAGATAAAATTAGGATCGTTTCTGCAGTGACGCAGAAAAGGACGTGAAAATCCTTCCGATGAATATATTTTACAATTATCCAACCACGAAGGTTTTCTGGTTCATCTCCGATCCTCGTGAAAAATTTGGCAGAGTTCTTTTCCAGTGCAATAACGTTATTCTTTATTGTGAGTGAATTGGAAATATATTTGAAAATTGGAGTGAATATCGCAGCAGGTGAATGGCATTCGTCGCGAAGTCATTTCCGCAAGGTTCTCTTTTTGTTTACCCGTGGAGTTTTTTTCTTCTCGCAATTTTGGTGATGGTTAATTGAGAGAATTAACTGTCCTGAAATGGAATTCAAGATTATATTTTTTAAACTAATTGATACAGTACTTCACATCATTTTTCCGGAGGTTAGAGAGAAGCTTTAGATTTTTGTAGATATTCAAAATTTTAATCAAATACTAGCAAAAATGTTGCATTGATATTTTTGCAAAAGTGATATTCGGTGAACTACAGTCTTGCCAGTGGAAACAAAATTATTCTTCGATTCGAAATAAATATTCATTCGAGGATTCGCCTCCCTGACTCGTTTTCTCATCCCGGTTATGTTTTTAGTATGATGTGTTTGGTGATATTCAAGGAATATTCAAGTACAGCAATATCGAATATCGTTTGCAAATAAAATTCGACAATCTAGCCAAATTCCGAGAGTTTCCAATGCCTGGTTTCGTTCGCGTGTCAACGAGTTCCTGCTGGTGTTTTATTTTTTATATAAACCGTAATTAAATTGCGAAATATAATTTAAAAAAATGTGGGATACCGTTGTCAATAAATTGGTTTCATTGAGAGATTCAGAAGAAGTTGCAACAGAGAAATATGCCCGGAGGGGGGATTTTCGGGTCTTGCTGGGTGGGCCATGGTCGTTTTTCCCCAGTCACTGCTTGCTCTTCGTGCGGGACAGAGTGCTTTTCCGTTTGTTTGATCAGTGGCGGCTGTTTCCGGATTTATTTTCTTAAATGACAAAGGGAAAAATTGCATGTGTGAGGGTGTGTTTTCTGTACGGATATTTTTCTTGAAACGCTTTTCCTCAATGAAAAAAAAATTATAATACGAGTATAAGTGAAGTGTTTTCGGAACTGAACCCAAGTGTGAAGGCGCGACGACGACGAGGAATAAATTGGTAATCGTTCAGGAATTTCTTGAAACATTTCGTTTCTATTTTTGTTTTTTTTATCTGATACATCTTGTGGTTCTGGGGTGTTTTTCTTGAAATTTCGTTTCGGAATGAGCGTCGATTATAGTGATGATGTCCATTGAAGAATGTTTTTTGACGCGCGAAACAAATTAACTGAGAGGATGGATTCAGGTTGTTTTGCATCGAAGGATCTCGGAATATTCGAACAATGCACTTTTCCAGTTTCTTAATTTGCAGTCTTCTGACTAAGCTTACAAAATTAGCTTTCAAAATTTCGAAAATCCTGCTCGTTAAAATCGTTTATGAACGTAACTCTTCGGGGAATCGACCATCATTCGACGATTTATTCGAGTATAGTGAATTCTGGAGTTTTCCTCTACAAGTTTTAGACGTGTTTGACTCGCTCTGGGTCTTGAAATTTGTGATAAACCTTTCTACGAAATTTACTTGTGTAAGGTTTGATGAGGCCCTATTCCAATGGCGATGATGATAAAAAAAAATTAAAAACGGCTGTTTCTCAAGAAACGCCACATTTTTTCTCAACTTGAATCAACTGTTTTCCGAAGAAACACCGGGGTTTCATTATATTTTGAGAGACGGAGAATAACCCGGCATCTGGTTTCCGTCTTTTCGTATATCGACTTGGGTTTCTCCTCTTGATTCACGAAAAAAAAGAAACCCGGGAAAAACTTCGGTAGCCCACAGCTGGGTTCTGAAACCCCGGGTTCTTCGTATGTATGTGTGTGTTACCCCCAGTGTGTGGTGTTCGTATATATGGAGCTAAGTGTCGGATGATTGACGATGCCTTTCATGCGTAATTATGCGGGTTGTTCCGTGTAGACGAAATCCAGACCGACGAAGGCAGAAAATTTCGCGCACGAGTTGTTGCCGCTGATTCGGCATGAATCGCTGTTTACGAGGGGTGATCCGGAAGTTATATGATAGGGATCAATTGTTTTTGGGGGTGAAGCTGGACCGAAAGTTGACAAGGATATAAAGTGTATAGGTAACGTACATAATCATCATCAATCATGATAACATGTACAGTATTTTTGTTTCAATAACTCGTGGACCCGCTTTTGTAAGACTTGAATGTTTTTCTTGGATTTTCAAATGATTTTCTTTGTTTCTCTTGGACATTTGAAATGTCATACTTCGATGTTTTGATGAGGTTTATTGTCTTTGAAACAACTGTCGCATAGTAAAGCTCTGCCTGAGTTATTTCTTTCTTTAATATTCACCGATTTCAAGTCTGAAATTTAAACCTTTTTTTTTAGCTTTTTCTTCACAATTATTATTTTTTATTCAAAGTGGAGAAGTGAGACTTTAATTTCGTAATCGAGTTTATGATTGTCAAGGAATTTTTTTCTTCTCAGATTTAACCGGCGATTTTGACGTCGAGATTAAGTTGATTAAAGTCTTTTTAGAACTTTTGAATGTCCCCACGTATGTTTTACACGCTCACAAAAGTCGCCGTTTTCTTTCCCATTGCACATTTCGACAGAAAAGAATATTAATTTTCGAACCGGTGTTTTGTGTGTGGCTGCGATTGACTGAGAAATTGTTTTCCGCTTGAAATTTCTGCGCAAAAACATTCTGAAGAATGAGACTTTGGAGGGTGAGGGGAAAAGTATGAAATTCACTTGGTTTTTTTTTTCTCCTTTGCGTGTGTCTTTTAATCCGTTGCTAATACTTTATTCCATTCAACTGCTCTGGAAATTTTTTGCGTAGATTTTCTGTATTCAACCGGAAATTCGCATGTTGGAAAAAAAATGTCTCCTTTTTTTCAAACGAATTAAACAAGCTGAAAAATTCATCAAATATTGTTCACTCACTCTTTCATTCGGGTTTTGGAGTTTTCGTCAAAATTTGACCTGTTTTTTTGGTGTTTTTTTTCCTCCTTTGACTTTTCGGTTCATCGTCTGGACTTGACTGAATTATCTGACCTCCGGAAATAAGTTTCCTATTCCGCCTTCGCGAAATAATTGTGTATTCCTGTATTTTTGTCGATTGAATTGATTTTTTCAACATTAATTGACTCGATTTTCTAATTAATCTGTATTGATTAATATAATTTTTCAGACGAAGTGGAAACACGGTTCCTGAGACGAGTTCTTCGACGCCGAGTTTCGTGCGGGTTGAATTTGGAGAAAATTCTTTTCCGAGCTGCGTGTTGGAAAATATTCCAATAAAAAATCAGTGATTTTGGCAAATAATAATCGATTTCGAACAACAACAACAAGAGAGAGAGAGAGAGAGAAAGAGAAAAAGATAAAAGGGGGGTTTTTTCTGGCGAAAATGACGTGGGACTTCGAGGTCGGAGACGACGACCAATCGTCGTCGCCGTCAACCCCAGTTTTCGCGAGTGCCGTTGACGCGACGAAATCCGCGACACTTCCGGGTTTCACGTCGTCGACATCCACCCGGAATCCCCGTCATTCTCTCGACACGACCGACGAGGGCGAGGACGAAAGGCCCAAGAAATCCACCCCGAGTTCCTCGTCGTCCATGTCGTTGGGCAAAGAGTCCAGATGGCGCCGGCACCGGGCCCTGGTCTGGGTTCTAGTGGCGCTGCTGGTCGTGGACGTGGCGGCGGGTTGCGGGCCGGGGCGCCGCGCGGGGCGGCGACGGCGTCCCCGGAAACTGACGCCGCTCGTGTTCAAGCAACACGTGCCGAACGTCAGCGAAAACACTTTGGCGGCGTCGGGGCTGACGGAAGGCCGGGTGTCGAGAGGCTCGAAAAGGTTTGACGACCTCGTGCCCAACTACAACCCGGATATTATTTTCAAAGATGAAGAAGGCACTGGAGCCGACCGATTCATGACTCCGGTGAGTGCCAATTTTTGCATTATTAATCTCTCTACGTATATATTCAGTTTATTTCGTCAACCATTTTTTTTTTTTTACCCTTGGGATTATGTAATTAGGGAACTTTCAAAAGCTTACCCAACGAATTCCATGGGATCCAATAAATCTTGCGAAGCGCGTGACAAATCATATCCGTTCCGCGTATTTTTGAATTTTCAAATTTTCCCAGTCGAAACGATGAACTCAATCCTGTGTATTGACGATGCCAAATTGACCATAGAATTCGCCAACAGATTCGTATTTACAAACATATTATTATTCTCTGCGAAAGGAGAAGAAAATGTCACTGTTTTTTTTTTTCAGAACAACCGAATGATTGGCTTATAATTGACATAATTGCATTGCCTTTTCAAACTGCACAATAATTTCTCTGCGTGATTCTCTTCAATTATTTTAGACCCGAAAATTCCCTGAGTTTTCAAAATTTTA
>CAJPEX010001084.1:11454-68259 GCA_905338405.1 Notodromas monacha
CCCCCCCCCCCCCCCCCCCCCCGCTAAATTATATTCAAAACGTATGGTGTCGTATACTTTCACAAAGATTAATGCATCAGATCGATTGGCGTATTGGATTATTTTTCCTTTTTTAATAGCACGATTCTCTGAAGGTAGAATGCATGATTTCATTTGTGAAAGACGACCCTTACCATTGGAATCAGGTAGAAAATTAAATACAGCAACTAATCCCCACGTCAATTTTTGGTTTCAAGGAACGATAGATTAACTTCTGATTTTTTAAATGATTTGTGAATGTTCAGCCTTGGGACAGAAGTGTTGGATTTAGAAGACGCATCTGATGACAAGGAATTTAAATTTTATGAAAGAACAAATTTTAATCACGATAAAATCTGTTTCCTTTTTGAATGTGGGACGCATCAGACGCGTGTCTCGTGCTCGACGTCGTTCCATATTCGAGTAAACACTGTGCAGTACTCGACATGTGCAGAAAATGCAAGATAACACAGTGCACACACAAAAAATATGTATATGTTTGTATAAATCCGGAATCACTCGCGTAAAGTGCGAGGATCTTTCGGGTGATGCACTTGCGTTCCCCGGGAGATCCTCCGCAGAATCGCCGGGATCCCGCGCCTACACATCCAGCGTTATATGGGGGCGGTACGTTCGTTCGTATATATGCGTCTTGTTGTGTACGCGATGACTTTTTTGGAAGGGCGCGGCCTCCCTTGTACTAACGCAGGACAAAGCAGGGCAGAAAAGGGGTGATAACGGACGGAACATGTACTGTACTTCATACGCATTCCCAAACATTGTCAGAACGCCTCGCGAATTGCGTCCGTTCTTTTCTTTGCCTTTTTTTTTTATTTGCATGGGCGCCTCCGCGAACACGCGAGTGACGATGCATAATTCATCAGCCACACATGTCGTTCCGCCTGGCGTGCTCAGAACCGGAAGACCATTCTATTTTCTATTTCATTCAGCAATCAGCTACTCGAGTTGTTTTGATGCTTGTTCCGTAGGGCCTGCTAACGTGATTGAAATCTTCGTTGTCATTTAAGAGAGAAGAGTTGTGGGTGCGATGGATAGAATCTGCTGATTTTTCTAGGTTCAGAAGAACCCTTAAGTCCTTTGAATAAAGTAGCGAGATCGAGTATTTGATGGTTGATTGGTTACCCTGTTAAAAGCGTACGTATTATTAAATTACTAACGTACTTATTCTAGACGACTAAAAGGTTATTAAACACGCAGACGAAGGTGCGGAATTTATATGTCATTGTCGGTTCCAATATGCTATCGGTTACAGGTCCTGGTCTTTTGGAATTTGAGATTTTTTTGAAAATTCGAAAGGTATTTATTTTAGCTTTCGTTCATTCCGTGTAGGCATAAAATATTGTACGTTGCCCATATTTGTAATAATATTATTAAGTTGGATTTTAAACTGCATGCGATATAACGCTATAAAAATCTGTATCAAAACACTCCTGCTGCGTCAATAGTGTTTGGGTCAATTTTTCAGCTGGATCTGTCGAAACGAGATTAACTAGGTTCACTGAAAAGGTGTTCCAACGATTTTACCAACATGGGTTTTTGATATTTGTACAAAAATATCTCTGAAGCAGTAGGTTCAAATTGTATGCATTCATCAACAAGGCACATGAACATGCAACGATTCGATCGAGACTTCTGAGCAATTTGGTATATTTTCAACATTATCAATGGAGAATAGCTGGAAGCGCCATCGGCTTCGTTCCTATGAAATATAATGTACGAATGTTTGAATATTTGTAATCTTGAAATTTTTTTCACCACAGAGCTGAAATTATGAAATTTCGTCCTAAATTGAGTCGTTTTGGTTTGGCTGAAGATCACCTATTCAATTTTGAGACTATAAAGGTAACCTGATTGACTTTCATCTGGAAATATTTCAATGAAGTTGATCAGGCTAAATCTAATTCTTTCCCTGCGATTACCAATTCAAAAATTTGGATGAACTACCGACTGTATCTGATCTCTTCGGGGTATTCGCTGACATGATCAGTCTCTGCTGCAAAATTCCGATATTTTCCAACTTTTTATAATTTGGTCAAAATGTTTTCTTCGTCCTTGAGCTATTTTACAAAATATTCTGGAGCGTCATACAATAACTACCATATGAGGCTATCGTCCCCATTCCAAGTCCTACTGGAAAATGTTCAAGGCTCAGTTCTTGCAGTAATTCTACGAAAGCCTTTATAAAAAGTGAAGCAAGCCAGCGAAGCTTCACTCATTTCAATTTCTATGAATACAAAATGTTTCGAAGTGTCAGTTCAAAGTTGCCCTTGCATACTCAAAGCGACACATGAGCTATTATTCATCTGTAGTATACAGCAGTCTCTTGTAACCTGAATTTCTCAATCTTTTTTTGCTGCACATCAGCTGCTGCTCATACACTTTCTTTGTCATGATTCTCGTGAATAAAATGCTCAGTCAAATGACTGCGAAGGAACTCCATACAATGCTTGATTAATGAATATATGCAGCACACGCAAAATGACTTTGTCGAGGAGCGCAATGAACACCCTCTTCAGCGATGTCTCTTATACAGAAAAACTACATGATGCGCCATTCAAAGGAATATCCATTGAAATGAGCAGGAACTGTCGTTTTTCATCCTGAATACGGTGCTTTTTGCAAAGCAGCGAATATGGTCTACCATAGGTAAACTATGAAACGTCCATGTATACTACCCATTGACTTTTGGAGGCATGAAAAGGCAAAGAGATAGCAGACGTTCCATGAAGGCTGCTCACGAGACCATCATATTTATGAACGCCGAAGACTCAGGGTAGTGGAGATATAATCACTGAAATGTATGCCATATTATTCTCAGCCAAGGCAGAAATCCAATGTAAAACTTTAAAAAGCCTAAAGAAATGTTCATGCCTATAGTTTTTTTTAACATTATGGATCAAGTTTAATACTATCTGACCTTTGAGCTAATTACTGAGGGTCTTTCGACAGCAGACAACTAAGTCAACTGCTGATCAGTATGATTAGTATAGGTTTATTTACTGCTAGATATTGACAAAGTACAAAATCACACTCATGAAATCGGTGCATTGACACCCAATACGTATACCAAGTCAAAAAAGCACTGAACTCACAGTATTTCCTGATCCCTTAAAATTAAACTCTGTGTCTTGAACTTTTTTCCTTTCCGCGAATTGCATAGCAATATCCAAGAATTTTCAAGAATATTTTCCTAACCTTGAAACCTTGAACCAACAATTGCCTCCCAGTTTCATGCTCTCTCAATGAAGAAACCGTTGAAGAAAAAATTCAGAAATTGCCAATTATGCAAGTTACTTATTTCAGAGAAATTCTTTTGGACATCAAATTCGAAGAATTCAACCTAAACTCGAGCAGCGTTAATTATCCCGAAAAATGCGTAACCCCTTTCCCAAAAAAAAAATCCTGAAGGAATTTTCACACCCAAATATGTTTCCTCAAGTATACATGCATTCATATTACAAGCAAACGACCTGTTTATATCGGTCTTGTTTTAGCAATATTGGTGAAATTATGTCCATTCAGCAGCGCGAAATTTTATGGGCGCACCCTATAACTATATTTTCGGCTAATAAAAAAGTGTTTGCCAATTCACTGGAAGACCTGAGACCCAAAATGCTGTACTCTTCATATGCGTTAGTTCCAAGCAGAAATTTCTGCTAACATACACAAATAAGCTACTCAGTCTTCGGTATTGAAAGCGCGGCATTATTCGGCTGCTGGGTTGCTCATGGGGGAAATTGCCGACACCCGGAGATTCTGGAGCCTGTTCCCGAGCCAGCAACCCTTATTACTGTCCAACACAGCGTACCCATTCTATCATCAAGGCAAGTAGCAGCTACTTCTTCGCATCATTGTCGCCAAGTTCCGTCCTGTATCAAAAGCGGGACGACGCCGCGCCGAGCTCATCAGAGAACATCCTGTGTAACAATGAAGGGCTACAGAAATATACTTTATTTCCCTTCCACTGCAAGAAAATCCGTCAAAGAAGGAGATGAAAAAGGAAACGAATGCGTCTCTCTCTCTGTGCAGTTTTTCGCATTGTGCGAAGATGCCATATTGCAGCGGGGAAGAGGCGCGTGAAAACCATCAGCCAACCGGAGGAGGTCTGTAGCAATTTATTTTGCGAATCTTGGGGCATTGTTTCCCTCCAGGGGTGGTGTGTCTGTGCTTGTGTATGTGTGTGTGTGTGTGTGTGTATATATGTGTGTTTTGTAGAGGGGGAAAGCTATTCCGGCCCGTGAAAGGCTGTGACCCGAAAAAGTACTGGACTCGTCACCCAAGGCCGGCGAGGAAACTATAATACAGTATTCCATTTGGAGGAAGTGACGCCTTTTCATCAAGAATGCCGGGTAAAATGTGGTTCTATTTGGAGTAGGTTTTTGTTAGCTGCATAGTGACCACTGCGAATTAACTCATCTTTTGGAATGTGAAGAAAATCACCAAGGCAACGAATACGATATTATTATCTGCCTCATCGTTTGTAATACTATGCATCAAGGATTTATGGATGATCACTGAATTTTTGTTTTCGTTTTCTGTGATAATCCGCCTCTTTGCCACCGTTTTCTAATTTAATACGCGGTGAGCCGAAACGACCAATTTTTGAACTGAGGTACTGTTTCCTGAAGTATACGGGGTTAATCCCTCTCGAGAAAACTCACTCATGTTTTCAGAATTTACCTACGCGATTTTATTTTTATTTTACTTGTAATCTAGGTTTGGTGCAACTGTATTTAGTACTTGGCCGACTGAAAACAACACTGATCTTATATATAAGCGAACAACATTTGACAGACACCTCACCTGTCATTTTGCTCTGCTGCTACTGAAAATGCCGAAGAAATAGTAGGAGAATATGTATAGGAAAAGGGAAATCTGTGGACAAAAAGATAGCCTGATGAGCAGGACTGTTTTCCGAGCGAAAAAGTCTACCTTTCGAAACGGGAATAACTATAGATCCAAATTTGAAGGATATTTTGCAGAATAGATAGTAATTACGAAACCCACATCAACCCACCCAGCAAAATCACAATTTTCAAACCATTTTTTTATATTTTTTTCATGGTATTGCACTTCAGAAATTGAAACTACTGTATTCATCGTTCCTAGCCACAATGGTTTTGCAAAGTTCCAAGCAGAGTGCATATATGCTTTCGATATGATGACGCATTATTGCCTACGTTGGTAACACTGAAAATATTCGCTTGTAAAGATTGCACGGTACGCCAATTCACTTCCAAGCATGTATCCAAACATATATTGTGCAGCCAAGTATTGCGTCAGACGAAAAAATCTGAAGTTTATTCAATTTTTGTTCAATGAAATCATTTTAGGGATGATTGAAAAGAGGTCCCCACATACTTTCGCCGGGGAGTTGAAGAGAAGGCATTCCCACGAATGCAGTTGGTTGCCCCAGTTATGAGTGGCTTTATTGAATTGCTTTGAAAAGTAGTCGAAAAAAACTTCCCCACGGTTCACATTTGTATTCAAGACTTGACGGTGAATTTTCTCTGAACTCCTCAAGGCTTTTTCGATTGGCTGACAACCGGAGCAGAAAAGATTTTGGTGACGGCAGAAATCAGCTTCACCGACGCAGTTCATCGCTCGTCACGAAGTCCCGAACCCGCAGTTGAAAAAACCAGAATTTCCAGGTTTTCTTTGTAAATTAACAATGATTGATTTCACTGAGCAAAACGTATGCGAATGATCAACTTTTCTAAAAACAAAAATGTTATCAGTTCCTCTAAGATGGAGGGTTAGTGTTGACAGTTAACCACGAAGTTCTGCAATGTCGTATACACTTGTATTCACCCTTCATTTGTTTCGACTTTTTCTGAAATAACTAAAAATGATTTGAGAATGAAGAGGTAGTATACAGCAATCCATTACCTAACGAAGAGCGGTAAAAATGTTGGATGAATACTTGCGTTACTTGAGGTTTACCGCAACTTCGAGCGACATCTAGAAAAAATTTCATAAAATGGTCAAGAACATTCATGATCCCTTCTCGTGAAGTCGTGTATCAGAAGCGAGAAAGAACAGCTACTTCGGAAGTTCGAACTTGGCTTCAACGTTTCAGCGTTTTTCTTGAAATATTTTCCGCAAAGGCACCATTTTAGAGATCACGGTATTTTCTATCGAAAGAATCTGAAGATAATTTGAATATCACATATAGACAGAAATATGGTAATTGTTCTTGTTTTTCGGCATCAAGATAATTCCATATCACTTTAGAAAGGTAAGCAACTGTTTCCGTGAATAATTTCTGAAAAATGATGCAATATGTATATTACCTTCAACTGAGGATTTGTTGTAGATTTGCTATAAGTTCTAGGAATTCCGAGTATGTGAACTTAATATAGTTTACCTATACGCAATGTTTCATGAAATCATGGGACACTTATTGACCCCATTTTCATGCATGCGATGAACTGAACATGATTTGTCCTAAACTAACTCACATGTACTGTACTTCATTAGATTTTCACCAGCTGGAATGATCGGGCGAGTGACTTTTTGAAAATAAACCCATGAATTTAGAAGCGTATAAATAATATAAAACGAAAAAATTGTCCTGAGAATGAATTCGATCTTTCAAGTTATAAGAAACGCCAAGCGCAGTAGGAATAATACTTGGCCCGTAGTGTTTATTGGCAGATGTGTGTTTACTACAGAGTACTGTGCATTGCAAGTGGTGCCATTCAAAAATCGATCGGAAGGACGTTCACAAAATGTGCACCCGCTGGTTATTCTACGATTCATACATGAAGATAATTGAACGCATGATCTAAAAAATAAGGCAATACTGTATAATCTGAGTTAACTGACCCAGAACCACGAGACCCCCGCTGAAATGTTGATTTCACGAACTACTTCATTTCTCGACCCCTGATGGTTCCTGCAATAAGAAAGAAAAAAGGAAAGAGAACTTTCAGTGGCAAGCCCGGGGTAGTTGGGAAGAAAAGCAGGTGCACACGAGCAATCGGTCGGAATCGTCACGAGGATCCCCCGTGAGATCTCCGCGCTCAATCAGCGTTGACACCGGCTCGCCCGCTTCTCCGTATAATACGGGCGAGCCTTAGGGGGATCCCAAATTCCTTCGTTTCTCTCCCCTTTTCTCCTTTCTTCTTCATCCACTTATTCTTCTTCTGGTGTCTGCGAATCGCTTCTTCAGAGGGTGCTCGTTGATCCGCATTCGGAATAAATTGGGTCATTAATCTTCCCTCGACCGCTGTCTTTTTACGAGTTGCAGCGCAAGGGGGGTCACTGCTGGGATGGCTGAAACCTCCCAGGCGAAAGATACATCAACGGCAGCTTCGCGTTGATCGATGCACCCAAGCGGAAGAAAATCTGTTTATTTTATTTATTCCATCTTCTGTTTATTTTTTTTGTGTGGGCCATACCAGGAATCTCAGCCCACTCGTCTCCATGGCGTTTCCGGCTATGACCCCATCAGTGTACGGAACATGAGCCTCTATATAGCGTCTCATTTGCGGTAGGTTGACGAGTTTACAGTTATACACGCCCACTTTCGAATCATTTATGCGGGACTTATTGGCAACATGCCAATTTTTACACACAGCACGTAGCGCATCCTCTATATATTTATCATTGAATCAATGTTTCACATCAAGAGTCCTGTTTCTTTCTACCCAATAATACGGGCATTAAAAGCTAACTTTAAAATAAATCCGTGTTCGAAGTGCCATCCTTAAAATTTCCTATGAACAACTTTTGATACAGAATTGAAACTCTTGAAAAATGCTTCCAATTTTTAAATAAAAATATAGAACATGATTCGTATTTCTTTCTCAGCGCTTGAAAATTTTAAAGCTCTTTTTCATCAATTTCGAGATAATTTTCACCCGTTTTTAAACGACTAACGATGTTTAAATAATTAAAAAAATACTCCCAAGTCGTAATTGAACGGCTTTTTGATTCAGTATGCTTGTTCATGAATTCTAAAACTGTTCTACAAACCTTGGTTATTTTTTTGTATATTTTCTAAACCATTGATCGTTCGAAACCATTAATCTATTACAGTGATCACAAGAACTTGCTGCGTTTATGATTGTCTGTGCTTGAGTTACGTGTCCCAAGAGAGCGAAAAAACATATTTTTTTCTCCCCCCGAAGAGGACAAGACCATGCTTACCCCTGACAAGCAAGATTCCGAGACGGAAAATGAGGAGGAATGACCTAGAAAGGAGACAGAATGGAAATCTATCCGAGTTCCATTCCATTCTTCCGGATGACAAATGGGATGGCTTTGTAACCCCAAACAGGGCTACAAAAGTCGGGGCTCTCATTTCCTCAACAGTCTTTCGAATTGTGAATGAACTCGGACTCTCGGGAATCGGAAGTGACTCAGTAACTTCTTTCACGATCTCTTTCCCAATCTTACTCGACTGAGGGGAAATTGCAACCCCTTTTTCTTTTGCCTTTGCTGTCCAAGACCCCTATGAACCTAGTTTCAAGTAAATTGTTAAAATCAGAAATTCAGAATTATTCAAGGGATGATATAAGCCTACGAAATGCGTTTTTCAAAGTTTGCAGCTTTCGCAAAATCTGTATGAAAATAAAGCGAAATGTTTAAAACGAAAGGAGGAACCGTGTATTAAGACATCGTGGAGAGGGAAAGGATTTGTTTTGCACGGTTTTAAGTTCTCCAAATGAGTCTCACTAATTTCAGCAGACGACATTGACATGTGAAAAAAAAATTGGCAATGTCGCCGCATTTTTAGATAATTATTGCAGAAAATTCCAAGCATTTATTTATTTCCCGACCCTGGTGCGAAACACTTCCGGTTATCCGGAAAATCCCAGGATTTTTCCGCTCCTATTTGTCACATTGTCTCATTTGCGTCAGACGCACATTTCCTGGTCATGACTACCCGGAATATTCTGGTTTTCCCGGGTTCATCAGCGAGTAATCACTCCGCACGAACCCCCTTTTCTCAGTCCTCAGGGGAGGAAAAAAGCTCGTTCAATCAGAAATAAATGCAAATCATCTCGAAAGCCAAGAAAAAGTAGGAAGGATCTCGCTGAAAATGAAGTACACGTCCCTACGTACAGAAGAAAAAAAATCCAGTGCTGGGATCGAAACCAGAGGATATAGAAAAGGGAATTCCTGTTCCGAGGGACTCTCGTCTCATTAACCGTCCTCATAGCAGTGCGCAGATTTGTAGGAAGGAGAAAAATCCGGGCAAATCCTTTCCCTGATACTCCGAAATCCCACCCCGTGCCCCAGGGCCCCTCCATCCTCTGGGATTTTCCGGCCATCACCGGAAAATAATTACAAGTCCGGAAACACAATCAAATATCCATCGTTCAGTAGCAATCTCGCACATGCGGTTATTAATCGCAACATTAAGCAAAGTCACGTCCGATGACCCTGGACGACTGTTCCTCATCCCCTGTTCTACAAGGACACTCGATCTGGAAAGCTACAAAAGGTTTTTTTTCTTTCCTCTGGAGAGATTCGTTCACATGGCTGCCGCCGTACATTAATCACCAAGCTATATTTCGTCTCTATTCCTATACGAAACAAGACACCACATTCTCCGTCGTAGTTCCGAGCCAAGGTCGTTGGCAGCGATTCCGGAAAAAATTGCCCTTAATTCCCGAGAACTGATGGTAACGCTCAGTCATCTTCGTGGCCCCGGGGGCAAGGGGAAGCATCCAACTCTCGCGAATCAAACATCCTCGTATCAAAACCAAACGAAAACAGAGACTTTTCTTCATCTTCTTCCGACACTACACAGAATAAGGAACGACGACAAGAACCACGAATGTCGTCATTGTTCGTCGGCGAACGAGTCACAGCGAATACCCGAGGAATACCCTCTTGTCGGTAACGTCATTACATTCGCGCTTCCGGAATGGCTCAGGATGTAATCAACTCGTTTTTACTCCCTTTCTCACAGCAAGTTACCTCTAAACAGACTCTTAGTCTCGTTTTCGAACATGAGCATCAAAAAGTAATCTCCGAGGAACATCGAACATTGAACCGACAGGAAAATACTCGCTCTCTCTCGTCTGTACACCTTATCTCTGATGGGCTTAAATGTTTTTTTTCTTTTCTCGACGATTGGGGTTCAGGTGAGCAAATCCTGGAATCTCAAGATATACAAGGTGGACCCTGAATAATTACGCCAATCTTATTTTACTGTGGCGTACCTTCAACTGTCTGAAATAAAAAATTTAATCAGTCCGCGTCAATGCGCATTATTAATGCCCAATTAATGGGGCATCAGGATGGACAACACGCATTTTACGAAACAAGTATATATTTGATGAGAATAAAGCCATATTTAATTGCGCTTTTTCACTGTGGAATACGTTCAATTGCTTGAATTAACACGAATTTAGAAATCCGTCCAGGATAATGCCTTTAAGTATTATCTAATTCAGGCTGTATCAGGAAAACCAGGACAAATTTAAATAAAAAGAAATTTCCCTGTGGATATGATTAACTATCCACATTTTTTCAGACAAATATTTCAGATGTGTCTCAAATAATTTATAAGATATTTCCAAGTCTTCCTTTACAAGAGATACATACCACAGCTTGGCAATCAAACAAAAAAGTTATTCAAGTCCTCCCTGTATTCTCGCAAAATGGATAAACATGGAACAAACAAATGACGTGCTTGTATAGGTCGAGTGCGCAGGAAATGCGAAGGAAGTGCCGGTGGATATTCCAGATCAGTTTCCGAGATCATTCGAACTTGGACCAATGAACAGTCCACAAAATTGCAAATCTTCCCCTTTTTGTTTGGCTGACTTGCTCAGTTGGATTGAAAACTGACGCAAGCTTCTGTCTCGTATACGAGGTCTTTTCGAAAATTCGTCGAATTTACTGCTAATGACCCCCCTCAAAATCGGTAACAATTTAAGAAGATGCTTTACGTTCGATTTAATGACTTTTTTATGGAAACAGAACAACCTTGAAGACCATAAAACACAATTTTTTTGATTATTATGGTAAATTATAGATACGTGGTTTAGTCCCGATGAGAGCTTCAGCATAATATTATACGGAAAACCCACCAACTGTTGATACGTACTTCATCTTTCTCAAGAAATCCCCGAGATTTGCTGCGCATTATTCCGGTAAATCCGCTAGTATTTTTCCTTGATGCACACGCAAAGAGGATACATAAACACGGGGTAATCTATAGCTTAGCTGAATACAAACATAAATTAAAAGGAGTATGCAAGTTATGCTTCAAGGGGGAGGATTAAGAGGGATGTAAACAGTGGTTTTCTTTGAAAATGTTGAGATTCTGGGGTTAGGATGCATGAACACATGTTCTCTCGGCGGGAATCTATGCATTACCATTTTTATCCGATGAGTAAGACGCCATAATTTTCAAGAACTTCTATTTTGTTTGAAAAAGTCCCATAATTTTGCGTGCGAATGTGAGAAGCCGATTTTGATGGAATCAATAATTTCCGATTTTGAGACGCCAGTTATAGATCCAATCCAAACTTTATGCATCAGCTAAATTTCTTTGAACTCTTCCAACAGGAATAAGTCTCCCAACTTTCATTTCACTGAACCGTATAAGATCAACATATTTTATTTAATTGAATTTTAAGCGAATTCCAATTTGGTGAATGCGTTCTTCGTCACGAAGTCAGAAACAATAACGAATGTCGCTGGTCATTTCGATGTTATTTAACCGACATTGAATATTTTACCTTCAGTCTGATTTTTGAACCAATTTTCGAGAAGAACGAAGTACAGTACGTCCTACTTCCGAGTAAAATATCGCATCTTATAGAGAGACGATAGAACAAAACAATAATCGGAAAGGTTCATCAGCGGTAATTTCGAGCGAAATTTTCGACCAAAGACCGTCGTACTTGAGACATGACGGAAGTATACTGCTCGCCGTATACCGCGGATGATTTTTGCACGGCATCGTTCGAAAATGCAGACCATAAACGCGTCGCGTGCGACGGAAATATTGCCGTGCACCCGAGAGGCGCAAAGAAAATGCTGACGACTTGCGCCAAAACGCAGCACGGAACTGCCACCGGATTTTTTATTCTCCGCTGCAACGGTTTTCATATTGCCGCTTCCGACGCTGGTGGTGGTGGCGGTTGTTGTTCTAGAGCTGCTGTTGCGGCTGATGCTGCTGCTGGTGGTGGTGGTGGTTGTGGTGCTGGCGCTGGTGGTGCTGCAAGCTGCTGGTGGAACTGCTCGGATATGGTGCTTGCTGCTGTCTGCATAGGCGGGTTCCCGTCCGGAATGCACAGGCTGTTCGGCGACGATTTCCCGACCGTTTGAGTCGTTTCCTCGACCTCCGTTGCTGTCATATCTGGCAAAAATTTGCGTGCAGAATGAGAGAACCGTAACCGTTTTCATTCGAGAGTGAGGGAGAGAGAAACGGTTTTCTTCCACGATCGTAGAAAGGAACAAGACGAAAGTTTTTCAAGTACACTAGGAAAAACGTGAAAAGACTTTTACGACATGAAGTATATAAATACAATTTTACTATTTAATTACAAAGGCATTCAAGTATCGGCTTTCTAAAAAAAAATTCACTAGCCCACGTACCGTCCTCACAATTTTCACAGAATTCGCTTTATATCCCTCTGACGATATTAACAGATCATAGTCAGGCTACTGAACCTTATGATTTTCAGAAACGGTTTTTATGACTCGTCAGGTTATTCTAAAATTCGTCCCCTGAAGGCGGCTTTTGAATTTCCGGATGAAGGCATCCAATAATCACCCTACGTGAGTGTACAGTGGGGCCCCGAGATGCGGACGTAATTGGTGCTTGTGCCTTGTCCATATTTCGGAGCGTGCGTTGTCGGATCAAATTTACCCGTGGACTTTAATATGGAACATAAGATTGGGCATAAATCCTCCAAAAATTGAATACAATAGTTTTCTCAACTAAAAGATGCAGAAGATAATCGCAGAAGAAAAAGAACAATTATATTAATACTGTGGACACATGATGAAAAAACTATGAACACGGAATCACAAAATTAGCCTATTTTTGTTTATGAATTGGAGTAATTTTATATATCTTTTTAAAATCTTGAAATGTAAATAGCTCCATTTCCTCCAGAGACATTCACATTTTCAAGGAGTAATATTTTTCAGTTTTTCTAGAAATTTTTAGAAAGTGTAAAAATTCTTGAAAATTTTTCTGAATATTGGGGTAGATGTTTTCAGTTTTGTGGGTCCCCAAGTTGAATCGCTGCTGTACCCCGGGGTTCCACACTATTTGCGTAATTACAGTATAGGTTTATTTTCCCTTGCTGAACAAACACCTGCCTATATTCGTCCAAACATCGTTTCTTGTAACGAGTTCCACACAGCAGTCGTTTCTCACCTTCATACTGCGTAGCAGTGCTGACAGTTTGCACGGGGGGTCGGGTGACAATTTTCGCAGCCCCCGGGCCGCCCTTATTGATGGCAGAGTATTGCTTGTTGTTCTTCATCATGCTCTGTCTAACATTCTTCTCGGGGTGAAGAATGATGACGTACATCTTGGGCGTGAAGAGGCAGACCATGGCCACAGTGGCACTGAGACTCACAGAGATGCACGTCGTCACGATCCGGAGCTGGATGTGCGCCGCAGTGACGAAGTAAATGGTGACGAACGCGAGCCAAATGATGCACGTCGTGTACATGGCGAATCCGATGTACTTGGACTCGTTGTAATCTTCGGGGATTTTCCGAGTGAGCACGGCGTACACGGTGCAACTCACAATGAGCAGGATGGGGTACGCGAACGCGATCATGTAGTCGAATTCGATGAAGGCCTCGCAGACGAACAAGTTGTCGTACGGGGTCGGGTAGTGGTTCCTCGCCACCGGCGGCTGCACCAGCATCCAGATCACGTTCACGATGACCTGCACAAACACTAGCCCCGCGCAGATGAGCAGTTGGGACTTGGGCGATATGAACGAGGGTCGTTTGGCGGACTTTTTCCCGGCCTCGAAAATCCGCGCGATTCGATTCGTTTTCGTGAAGAGTGCCGAGTAGACGACCGTGAAGCAGAAGCCCGTCATGAATTGCTGCACTCCGCAAACGATGTGAGTGGGTCTGAGGACCAGGATGAACGTGAGGCCGTAGCACATGAAGATGCCGCTGAGGAGCACGTAGCTGAGTTCCCGACTCGATGCCCGGACCACGGGCGTGTCGTGGTTCTTCACGTACATGGCGATGATGAAGCCGGTTATGCAAATCCCGGCGGTGGCGAAGGCCATGGCCCCGATCGCGATGGCCTGGGTGGGCTGGAGGTAGTCCTCGGGCAGGGGTTCGCACTTGGTCTTGTCCGAGTTTGGGAGTTCTCCTTGCTTGCATTCGTAGCATTGGGTGTCATCATTCGGATTTAGTATCTAAAACACACCGAATTCGCAACATTGCAGTTTGTTCAATTATGTCACGATTTCGTGAAACAACATTTATTTTCCTTCAATTGCAGGTTCACCTAAAAATCTGTTCAAAAACTTCCGGTCCGAATAAAAAAGGCCCGTGGGATCGAAATTTTCTATTGATTTATTCATTCGAATTAGCGTAGCTGTTCAACTGCTGATGACACGATAAAGATATTACAAGTTGAAGCTCATCGAGAAATATCCTCACATTTTGTGGTCAGTAAAATTCAATAATGTAAAATTCATTCCAGGAGGCATAGTTATTATACTAATGATTACAGATCTGATTAGAACCCTACAGCTACAGCTACAGTATAATAAAGGAACTTTATGAACTGAGTAATGCTAAGCTGTGTTTCATTGAGACTTTGGCCTTGAATATGCTAACATAATTTTAAATTGCTTAGAATAAAACAGAATTGCAATTTCTTTCAACTGCAATCCCGATATCCCGATTTACATGATAGTAATGACATCTTCTCAAATAATGCAAGAATTTTCTGTAAATAAACCATCTTATTATTATCTATCTTATCCAGACGAAATCCTTCGATGGAATGTATGACGGATGCGCAAAAAATAATTCGCAAAACATGCGGTCGAATTTGGATTCCAAAGAAAAAAACAATTTTTTGGCGTTTAATCGAGGAATCGGAAACTGATGAATGCAACACACCGTTGACTTCCCACGTGCTTTTGTCGGATATTGACGAATGAAATGTTTGTAATTCGTGCACTGAAGTTATTTGGCAACTCGTGCAAGCTAGGGCATCTATTGGCAAAAAAGATTGCTCAATATATCGTTAGTTGGAATTCCTACGGACATTTTGCGTGATGAATTCATAGCATGAAAGAGAGCGGAGTTGTTTCCGTTTGATTTAATTGCAGAAAACATTACAGAAAAAGGATTTTTCTGGGCCAGAGAAAAATTTCTCTGAACTGCATTTACACATTTTTCCTGCAGTGTATTTCGTTTATGCATGCAGAACTCCGACTTGTTGAATGTACGGGCGCACTTTCGTTTCGGAAATGGTATTTCACTCGGATTTACGAGTTTCCCGGTAATACTGTAATTCGCGACTGTCGTATCAAACATTGAACTGGGAATCTCCTTCTAGCAATATACTGTGTGCAAGAAGATTTATAGAGAACGGTCCCCGAGAAAAGCTACCGTTTTTTGTGTGCACAATGTGAGAAAGAGTGCTGAGCATCAGTGATTGAACCCCTGTCAGTGGGTTGCATGGGCACTCACCTCGAATTGAGTGCAGTTTATGCAATGCCAGCAGCAAATCTCTCCTTCCACGTAGGTTTTCTTCTCGCCCTTCTGGCAAGGCCGACTGCACACGGATTCCGGTATGTCTCTCTTGTGGTACTTGTACTGAATAGCTGGAAAAAAAGGAGGCTTGGATAAATTGAATAAGCATTTTCTCTTCGATGCCTCATCGGGCAAATCGTAACGAGGAAAAGGTTTTCGCTCCAACCCCCCCCCTCCCCCCAGGGCCAGGTTTAACACAATTTTCTCAGGAAATTCCGCAACATTTCCTTTGCCGTATGTTGGAATTTCACTCGGAAATTAGAGCTCGAGAGGAGCGAGACGCTCTCGAATATGTCGTGCAATTTTCGGCCGCGTCGCGGCACGCGATCAGCAGTACGTGCGATGAATTTTTCAGCGCGAGACAGCGAAAAACGCAGAAAAATTCCTGGGATCTGCCCCGAACCCCGGGAAGAGTTCCCCGAGAAATACGACCTCGATTATTCACGTAAGCGTGACCTGGAATCGAAGGCATTATCGGCGACGAGCTCCAATGACTCGCGGTGACCCGGGGAAATAAAGGGAGAACCCTGCTCGATAGATACGGAAATTCTCACGCCATCTATACGAAAGAACGTAACTGAAATCTTCTACGTTTGTAAAATTCAAGAAAGCCGCTTTCATTTTATTGTTCACTTCCGGAATATTTTTATATTCAGTATTTCCTCATAAATGTAAAGAAAAAAACATATGCCGAACATGATGGTTATTGATTTTTTTCTTACGATAATCTATGCGAGTTGAATTTTTTTTTTTCGAATGAAAAAGCATGAACGAAGATATGTTTACGTACTTCGGATATTTTTGATTGATCATTTATTTTCAAATCGTATAATCAAGCGGTTTCAATTAAAAATCAGTATTCAAGGTCTGCTGAACTATAAAAAGTGGAATCTGAGTAACTCATGTTTGCAGCATTCACAGCCACTATGCTCAAATGCTAGCGTGTGCCAATTTATAGTATTTTCTTTCGAATACATAGCTTGATTTTTCAAATGCCATTCAATAATTCTGCGATAATTTTGACTTGGGAGAAAACTTGAGAAATGCAGTCATCAATTCAAGTTTGACATGAAACATGTTTTCATGATAAAAATTCTTCCTATCCCTGATGGTTCGTGTATTTCACCATGTGCTCATAAATCCATTTGGACAATATGTTCGGATAAAATTCGCATCAATATTCGAAATGAAATAAATAAAATAAGTTTACCACATATATTTCAATCACTGTAGTTTTAAAAGAACAGAAGACGCTTAGTAGAAATTGTTTACCCTCATCGTGTGTTCAACATGCAAAAATATTTTAAAATGAAAATTTTCGGTAGAATGCCACGAGAAGGTTCGCCTTTTTGAAGCCGTTTCAATTATCGTTTCGATTATTTAATAAGCGTAACCCAAGTTGTCCGTTCACGGGTAACTACATAAATTTATGAAACGAGATCAGCCCTGGAAACGCCAAAAAAAACCCTACCCATTTTAGCTGTGGTTTCCATTGATTTCTTCAGACATGGTTTCGTGCTCAGCACAAAGCCATGTCGATACGTATTCTTAATTGTATTCTCCTTATATAGACAAAAGTTCAATTCGTACCTGACATATTAAGATGAAGGACCTGGTTCTCGTATTTCCCGACTTCAATCCACTCCCAGTGGCCTGGGGCAATTTGCTTGTAGTGCAGGATGGCATACCTTGCTGGCCCGTCACCGTTGGAGTCGAATTGAAATTGATCCCCGCTGAGCCCTGGGGGATCGGAAAAGAGGAAAACAGAGTATATACGGACTCTGGTCATCGACCGGTCGGCCAGTCAAGATATGCTGGTCATGAGTCTCACCAGTGAACGACACGTTGCGCAAGTAGGGCAACAGCATTTGTCCTTCAACCGGCATCATTTTTGCGCAAAGTCCGCGCGTTTTCCCGCAGAGGTCTCTGTGAAGATCCCTGTAATAGTAAAGTAAATGATTGAGTGATCGCAGTTCGGCACTGAGAGTTCATCGCGTTCGTTTGTAGGCCAGATTGTTTCGAACATGAATGGAAAAAACACCCTATTTAGATTCTCGAAGACGACATTATCCGCGGGTGGGTGAATAGAATATTTAGTAAATTGGCAAAAATGCGGGCATGTAGAGCAGTATGATGATATTTGATGATTATGTAGACGAAAAGAGAAGAAAAGCACGGGCTTCTTGTGTGAATGGTGAATGGCGAGGAAAAACGGGATACATCATGAGAACACGATTCTATTCAACATGTAGAAGTAAAATCTGATAGAATATTATCAGACATTTTTTCATCAGAGGAATGTCTCATTTCTGCGCGCTCAGGGTTTTTTTTTGTGTGCATTCTAAATCCAGTCTCGCATTCAAACTAGGGCACTTTCCTTTCTGCTGATTGAAATATTCCAAGAAAATATCCACAGCTTTTCTCGTCTCCTAAATATATAAATATTTTTTACACGAATGTCTTGCTCTTCTATCAAACTATACTTGATTTTAAATTTGGCATTCCCTTATGGTGTTTTGAAAAGTAACAGGACAACAAAGTTGAAGAAAATTTACCAAACGACATCCAATCAATCCGCAATATTTCAAGCTCAAAAATGAAAATTCGATTTTAAACTTTGACAAATGAAAAATCTAAAGATTCATCGAAGGAACTTAAGACTCACTGTACTCAAAATTGGAAAAAATATTTTCGTATGCCAGAAAAGATTATGAGAATGAAAAAAATGATCAGAAAATTTAAGGATTTGATCAGCTGTGAGTTGCTGCGTGGAAATTCCGAAATTCCAGAGAGCGCACGTCGAAACTCATCAACAAAAATTCAAATCATATGCTGATATTCGTACAAACAGAACATATTCAACACCGCTTTTTGGCAATCAAATGGTAGTGACTCTAGTGAGACAAAATGCATTGGCCGAGATACGTTTTGTTCACTTTTTGATTTGAATGACCACATGCGTCACCATCTTTAATGGCAACATAGGAGTATTATTCGATTTCCTTAAGTTACATGTTTCTTTGAAGTGCAGCGGTTATAGTTGATTCAACATTTTTTCAAAATTTGTCATTAGGGCTGGAAATATTTTCTTTGAGCTGAAACATATTCACAAATATTAAAGTACAGCTGTATGTCTGTTTGCTTTTGAACTTGTGTAATTTTTTGAATGTACTGATCATTCCGACACAAAACGTCGCAGAATCCGAAAAAAATTAATAAAATTAATGATAAAACGTTGAACTAATGACACATTTTCATTGTCAGCATCGGAGTCTATATAGTCATTTGCCGAATATAAATCAATAAAGAAGGTTGAAGATGCAGTCAAATTTCGTTATAACGAAGCCATTATTTGGGACCAGTTAAATTGAGTCGTTGAAAGAAGAAATTGTAAAAATTAATTTTTTTAAACATTTTGACTATTGGGCAAGGACCTAAAATGGCTTCATTTTAATTTAATATATTTTCTAACAAGATTCAATTTAACGAGAATCTACTGTATTCAATTTACCTCATACCATGAGATATGAAAAAAAAAATTTTTACCCTAAAGAAGCAAATGACAGGTGCATTTGGTTAGTATAGGGGATATGTGTGCTCCAGAAAATTTCTGCTGAACCAGTAGGTGGGATCTTATTCAGTCCACCTCTTACGTCTCTTCTCGTGTTACATTCTAGTCCCTTCACGTCTCCCTATAGAACAATCATTTCTGTGGAAGCCATAGCTGGCGTCACTCAAGCATAGAACACTCAAAGCGCCCTTTCTACCGAACCCCGGGACAAAACACGCAACATTCATACGTGCACCACGGGGTTCACTTATCCCAGCGACAGGAAATTGAAGCAAATAAATGTGTGTGCATTTGTGAATAGTCATCCTAAATGCCCCTGCTTTCTTGAAACGTCAAAGCAAACGGAGCGCATCCAAAAATGTTTGTCTCCCCCGAGGGCCGTTTTTCGAAACATCCTCAGCAGCGTTCTTTTTCTCCAGGGATGCGACTTCGGTCGGTTTATCACTGCCAGAATACAAATATTGTACAATGTATAGGAGCGTGACTTTTGAAACACTGCGTCTGCATTTAAAAATTTTTTGTCGGAAAAAAGGTCATTCATTAAAAAATTAGCAGCTGAGGACACAAAAATCAACACCTGAGGCACGCAAAAAAAAAAGGTACCAGCCGTATTTCCATTTTTATTCGTTAGATGCTCATCAGCATAAATTTTTTTATAAGAATTAAGCAGCAGCATTAACAGTCTCACTTAATTACAGTACTAGGATATTAAACATTTAAATATTCTCTTGAGTCAAGAAAACATAATTCTAATTTTTGAAAATTAAAATTCGAGACCCTGAGTTCTAGAACATTAAAGAAATGTATTGAAGTCCGGAAAAAGAGGATGGTTTGCATTTTCAGGGCGAATTAATCAACGCGTGTAATTAATTCAATAAAGGTGTGAAAACAAAATATTGAAAGACATATTTATCCTGAGAGTGGCATATTTTCTTTACACATCTTCGCTGCTCACATTGCGGAAACTATGGCACGCATTTTCTAAAGAATTGAAATGCAATTTTTCATGTCCCTTTTGCTTTACAATGGACGAGTCCGTATTCCAAAAAAAAAACTTGAATTTATAATTCCTGGTTATCCAGACAATGAAAAAATTAAAATAAAAAAAACTATTTCCATCTTTTCTTTTGACACGCCTTATGCTTATGAACCCCGAAAAAGTCACGTTTTTAAGGGTGGATGAATGTGTGAATAATTTCTGCAGAATAAGAAGCCACTTGACCCTGAAGCGATGCCTAAAATTTTCGTTTTTCCAGCTATATAGGAATGGTATGGACATGGAATCTGATCCATGAAGTATATACTCAAATCATGTTAGCTGTCAAGTGGAAACACACGCTACTGCCCGCATATACATACATGAAGTAATGCGAGTATATCAAGCGGATTTCTAAACGCTAATCGAGTCGCAAAAAGCTGATTACTGATTCATAAGGACTGTTTCGCGCGGGAATGAAAGAGAACAAAAGCCAGGCAGTGCGCAAAACAGAGAACCAAATTCCCACGAAATCTCACAGCGTGCGAGCGACGGGCGAAATCACACACACATACATACGAACGCGAAAAATATCTTGTCGTCATGTAGGGGGTGATTCAATTTCGACCTCATTTCTGCACCACGCTCCATGCACTCTCTGTGACGTGACGTATCGGGTCCATGCATGTCCCAATCTCGGACCTCATATTCCACAAAGGTTTACCCCCTCTTTTTTGTTTTACCAACCCGCAGGAGAACGTGTCTCTCGTCCCTGGTTACTTATTTTCTCAGGGCGTGGGACCCAGCTGGAACCGACCCCATTTTTTCCTGGATCCCCATGACCTTTAGCGGAAATGTCTCGCCATCACATTCCTGTTTCCAGCGCATTGATTCCAATTCTTTGCGAATTTCCTTTTCCGCGAGTTCGGCTCATTCGAAATGCATTGTATAGGGCAGTCGTGTTACCCAACCTTTCTGGGCCCACGGACCAGCCAATTTCCGTAAACGTTTTTGTGGACCAGGAAATTTCTGCAGCAAAAAATGTTGCAGACTGGCAAAGTATCAAAAAAATCGTTGTAGACTCAAAAAAGGTTCGATACGACTTGGAAGAATTTATGGCAGTTATTTGAAGGGTTTCTGCGTTTTTGAAAAAATTGAGCCAAGGACCAAGGAGGCAACTAGAATGTCCAAAAAAAGGTGGGCTTGAAGAAAGTTTTTCAGAATTGAAAAATAAATAATTTATTTCCGCTGGGGAAAAGGTGTCTGAAGTGTCATTTAGAAAAGCCAGCTTTAATATTTTCATCAGATATTTTCAGCTGCCATTATCTTTCCAATATTTTTTTTACAAAGATAACAGACATCATTGCTATTTTTGATAAATTTATCGTGATGGAGAAAATTTCTCAGTGACCAGCAAAAAACTTCTGCGGACATAGGCGGCGGTCCGCGGACCACAGGTTTGGGAACACTAGTATACAGCGCTTGCAAACCTCATAAACTTCATGGGCTTTGTGAAAAGGGCTTCAAAACGAAGTAAAGCACATATACTGCCTTATATTCATCCTCCGGAACAAAGGTTGTTATGATGAGTTATGGAGCGTCGAGCAGGGAAACACATTTGGTGAAGTTAATCTCGTGTATTCCAGGCAGGAAGTGCTTCACTGTCGAGAGTCCCGAGAGACTTTTAATGCTTTCCGCGAGGTGCGCATTCTTATAGTCTTTCGCTGCCACTTTAACTTCTCGTTTTATTCCTCCTGCGTCAAAATCATTAATCACGCATTCGACGATGTTTTGAAAACGGCGATCATCAATCCAATTTTCTGCCGGGTTTCACTCAAACGCTTCCTCTCTCCATTATTGTGAGTTGGCTCACTCACGATCAGTCATCTCGGCGGGGCACTTACTCTGATTGCGAGGTGATCGTTTTTCGTGGCGATTCAATGGTACTGGTGCCACAGGGTGGGGAAAGATGCGTGGAACCAGAAAACCTTTTGACCATACAGAAACGGACTGCTATACATATATTGTGCAATGATATTTTCATGAATGAACGTCGAAACACGTCTTTCATGTTACATATGGGGAAGAGAATGTTGTTCACACGCGGAGTTTTTCTTTCAAACTTCGTTACAAGTTCATATACGGAATTTCCATCGGCAGGATCATAGAAATATTTCTGGATGCATTTATCCATAGTGCAGTACATTACTGGTGTGGTATTAATGTATTTAATTAGCGAGATATTATAAGCATGCGATGGTTTTTGAAAGCAGGGCATGGATTTTATTCAGAAATAAAAAATATTTATTGTATTGAATTGAGTAACACGTACCTATGAATAAGATGCGTACTTTCAAATTTCAGTCAAAATTTTGATAAATTCCAAAGTAATAATTGGACATCGTGTTTTCCTGTGAGAAAATGCAATATTTCAAAAAAGAAAATGTACCAAAATTGAAATTTTAACCATGGACCTACAACAAATTGTTTTTCAATTACTTACATTTTTTCAAGTAATGGACGTACAACAGTAGCGATTCAAGTATGAGGTTCAACTAAAATTCAATAAATTTTTACCTTCCTCTTTTGGGCGGTGGTATTATGTGAGTACTGTGAGGAATTTTTTCTCGACACCAGCGGCAGAGTCAAATTCCCTGAGAAGGGACAAATAGATCAAGTTTACTAAAATTGGCGCGTCTTGGGACGTGCCCGGGGCTGTAAATTAATCCCCTTGGCGGGGAAACAGGCGGGATCAAAACGCTTCCTCTCTCCATTATTGTGAGTTGGCTCACTCACGATCAGTCATCTCGGCGGGGCACTTACTCTGATTGCGAGGTGATCGTTTTTCGTGGCGATTCAATGGTACTGGTGCCACAGGGTGGGGAAAGATGCGTGGAACCAGAAAACCTTTTGACCATACAGAAACGGACTGCTATACATATATTGTGCAATGATATTTTCATGAATGAACGTCGAAACACGTCTTTCATGTAACATATGGGGAAGAGAATGTTGTTCACACGCGGAGTCTTTCTTTCAAACTTCGTTACAAGGTCATATACGGAATTTCCATCGGCAGGATCATAGAAATATATCTGGATGCATTCATCCATAGTGCAGTACATTACTGGTGTGGTATTAATGTATTTAATTTGCGGGATATTATAAGCATGCGATGGTTTTTTGAAGCAGGGCATGGATTTTATTCAGAACAAAAAAGTATTTATTGTATTGAATTGAGCACCACGTACCTATGAATAAGATGCGTACTTTAAAATTTCAGTCAAAATTTCGATAATTACAAGTAATAGTTGGACACCATGTTTTTCGGGGAGAAACTGCAATATTTCAAAAAGAAAATGCACCAAAATTGAAATTTTGACGAATGTACCTATAACAAACTGATTTTCAATTACTGACATTTTCTCAAGTAATGGATGTACAACAAGCTACTCAAGTATGAGGTGCACCTAAAATTCAAAAAAGTTTTACACCTTCCTTTCCCTTCCTCTTTTGGGTGGTGGTATGTGAGTACAGTACCGTATATATTCAGTACACTATTTGGAATTTTTTCACTGTTTCTTGCTCGAGGCATTTTTATACTTTTGGATATGCATCTGTTCAGCCGATGGAAATCTTTTCCAATTAAGGAGAGTTCACTCTTTTTCCCTAAAAAACAGATTCGCTTCCTTTTATCTGGAGAAGTTAAAACAAATGTGCTGATTGTGCTTATGACAAATACACAAACCCACTTTTCCTCTTTTTATTTTTATCTCAATGCAAAATGTGGCCCGCATGATTTTCACGATTATTATTTCATTATAGAAAGTATCGACAGAGATAACGTATTAAATAGCTATTCAGTAAAACGCGCCTTTTTTTACCGAGCATATAAAAAAAACATATTCAACATTGAAGCATCTTAATTTGCAGCTCTCATGATTTCCGCTGATGTGTTCATTATATTCTACACCTCTACTTGTTTTGTAAGCAGCTTTTACCCACGTTTAAAAAAAGGGCCTTGTTTGAAACGCAATTCGCTTGAAATCGTAGTTGTTGACCTTCATTTCCAGTACAATACAAGACGAGTGTTGGTTTACCTGAAAGCGTAGGCAAATGCAAACACCGCATCGCTGACGAATTGCAATTGTCCTTCGAACTCGGTATTTGTCATCTTTTCCGTGCCAGTGCAACGTTTCGTGTGATGCATGTTGTGTGGTGTTGCTGGGCTTCCAGGCCAGCGGCAGTCGAACACGTGCTCCCAAAACTCTGAAAAGATGGTGGAAAAAAAACAATAATCAACAAAAAAGTTGCATGAACGATTCCATTATATCCCAGACTACTGAAAGCTTATTTTTGGCATCATGCAAAAAGTACTGGAAGAGTCGAATCGTTTTTTTTTTTTTTTGGGCCAAGGAACTCATGAAGGCGGAAAAGGCCAGACGCAATATCGCGGACATGCTGGGCATCGCTGTTCGACCTTTCCGCAGCTTGGTCCCATAAATATCGGCTGCCTACAGTATTTATTTTTCTGGATTGTGCAAGGTTCGATAACAATTTATGTGCCCAGGAAATTGAACTGTAGCGCAGCTTTTCAGTTTTAAATATGAGAAATATTGTATTTCACGCCAGCAGTATGAAACTTCTGAAGTTTGAAGTCGAAGGCCTATAGTACTAAAACGGTTCCAATGCGCGTTTTTGACGAGGAAACTGAATTGGAGCCTAGTTTTCCAGTTCGAAAAGTGAGGAATATTTCACGACGAGATGAAACTTTAGGAGTTGAGGTATACTAACATTATTATTTATTTTTTTTATTCGCGTTTCACCTAAAATTTCCTTTTGGAGAAATTGGAAATATTGACAGTCGAATATGTTTTATGTATTGTGCAAGGTTCGATGAAGATGTACATGCCTTGGAAATTCTACTGCAGGATAAATTTTCAGTTTAAAAATTGAGAAATATTTCACGCCAATAAGAAGCTTCCCAAGTTTTAAGGCGAAGGTCTACTAACGGTTCCATTACACGTTTTCGAAGAGGAAGCTGAATTGGAGCCCACTTTTCTAGTTTTAAAAGTGATGAATGGTTCACGCGAAATTAAAATTCCGAAATTAAAGGTCGACTGCCGTTTTTGTCATTATTCACGCTGTTTCACTTTAACTTTCCTTTTGAGGAAATTGACGTAGATTCTTTAGTTTGAAAATTAAATAACGTTTCACGAAGCGATGAAGCTTCTGAAATTTAAAGAGCAGAGGTGACGAGACATATAGTAACTTCTCCGAGACGAAGTACATGCAATTTTCTCAGAAGGATCTCACAGTCAACCGCCATTTACGACAAGCGAGAAAAGAGTTGGAATTTGCAATCTCGTGGGAATGAAGAAAGTCGCAACGTTGCCTTGAACATTCCTTGAAAAAGCGGGCAAAAGAAAAGCGAAGAATTCTCTGGAATTGAAATCTCCGGGGGAAGACTTGAAGTGCACATCTTTTCAAGTCACATCTCAGTAAAATGCGGAGTTCATCATGAATGCTTTAGTGAAACTTCATGCGCTGAAAGCGAGCAGCACGTTTTTCGCGGTATACAGTTCCTCGCTATTAGTATACCTTGTTTTTCCCCGTCCTCTTCATTTTTTTCTGTTGCTTGCATCGGTGAAGCAAAACTTTTTAATAATGTCTCTCCATAAGTTGAGGAAAACGTCGTTGTCGTTAATTTTACAATGGAATAGAGAACTTGGAAGGTTGTCCCGTGTCAAAGAGCCCAGGAGTTCCACGTTCCGACGCGTGATCTCGGAACTTTCTTGCTGGCTGGCTGCGCTTGAGATTAAGCAAGTTACACTCCCGGCTCAAAATGCGTCCAACTTTGCGTAGAATAGGTCTTTGACACGTGCTGTACCAGACTTAGTTCTGATGCAAAAATAAAAAATAAAGAAGTGATAAAACTTCTGCAACGATGCGAGAGTGATCCAAGGATCATCGCGTACAATTCCAAGTGGATGAGCAGCTCAATTGGGAAAGCTCCGGCTTTCGTAATTTCCAAACTCGATTAATTTTCTTTTGCATTTCACAAGTGTGGAATTCATGAATTTTGAAGTGTCGAGCTTTGAACAGTATGATGGCGATGAGAAATCGTCGGCCATTTCGATATGTTCACCTCATCACCTATTTACAAGATTTTGACATTGGAAAAACAGATTCCCCAATCTTTTTCGGCCCGTGGACCAGAAAATTTGTATTCAACTCCAATCAAAATCAGTTTTGTAATCAACTCTTTTCATAAAATTTTTCGCGTACCGTACCAGCAAATTTTCCAAAAATGTTCTGCTGCAGACTGGCAAAGTTTCATAAAATTGTTGCAGACTTCAACCACTTTTGCTTGAAAAAAATTCATGGTAGGTATTTACATTTTTTAAAACTTTTTTCGAAAATTAAGTTAACCAATGAAGAAGCTTCTGAATGTCTGCAAAAAATTAGAAAAGTGAGGTTAAAGGAGGGTTTCTCAGAATTAAACTATTGAAATAATTCATTTCAGCGGGTGAAAAGTTGTCAGAAGTGTTTTTAGGAGAAAATCCAAGTTCTAATTTTCTTCAGATAATTTCAACTGTCAACGTCTTTCAGAAATTCCAGGCAAAGATAACTTACTCCAAAGATACTTTTGTTGAATTTATTAATTATGTGGCAGAAAATTTCCCACAGATCAGCAAAAACCTTCTGCGAACCTGGCGCCATTCCGCAAGCAACTGGTTGGGGAACAATGTTTTAGAATATCGGCATGTGGAATTATTTTTGGCCCTTCGTTTATTGCTGGCGCATTTTTTTGCAGGAAAATGTGGTCAATTTGAACAGACAAACCATTAAAAACAAATAATAAACGACAAATACTACGAAAGAAAGAATGAACCATTCGGAAATCAATCTTGAATATTCTGGCAGGTGCGAAAGTAATTTCAAACAGACAAAAAACTGAAGAGATACATTCAAAATTTTCAAGTGCTCTCAATTCTCGGGCAAAATATATGCGTAATGTAAAAACTCGTGGATATTTGAAAGATATTCCAATTCCATGAGAATGAAAACATTTTGCAGAATAAAAAAAAAAAACTGCAGCATCTCATAATTTCTATCCTCGGGTGATATTTCTTTTTCATGAAGGAAGAATTCTGTGAGGTTCGACCTACAAAAAAAAAAAGAAAAGATACCATATTCCCGAAGAAGCATCGAGGCTTCCATCAGAATGATGGAGATTCATGGGCATAATTTCAATCAGGCGGGCGTAAAACCGCCTGGGGATAAAATAGGGTTCGGATTTTCATCGAATAGCAACCATCGATAAGCGGGGCTAATACTAGAGTCAAGAAGGGAAAGAGGAAATGAGATTTTTCCTCGTCTTATTTGCGGAAGCGACTGAGAACAAGAATTATTGTGCTCGAGGGCTTCAGTCCATATACTATACATAGAATACCAAAGCGCTCTTTCCTGCGTTCAGCATGAATCATTTGATATGGCCTGTCTTCTGGCCTTTTCAAAAAATTAATGGAAAGAGAGCAACGAAATTGATATAGTTTACCTCTTTTAGGGCTGCTTTTCTTCAAAATTATCTTGATTTCGATAATGGGATTCTATGTCGGCTACTGAGTGGTTTATTTGTTCTATAATGACATAAGCCGGATGTCTGTGCATAATTTAACCTGTTCTCTCCAGCAAACAACCGTTTCTTCTTTTTGCGGAAAAAGTCTGCCAACAGACATCAAAAGGTTCGAACAAAATTATTTAGTTCCAGTGTAACTAGATTAAGGCCTTGGAAAATTCAACTAAGGGAGATGAGCTACTTAAAATAATTTGTTCTAAATCTGTGTTCCTCGACCTTTTTGGGCCAACAGACAAATTTCCAAAAAAAATTATGCGGACCAGAAAAGTTTCAGAGAACTTTTTGTGCCAACCGATAAATTTCCAAAAACATTTCTGTGGACCAGAAAAGTTTTATACAATTTTTGCAGACTCCAACGCATTTTGCTTGCAAGACTTTATGGCAGGTTTTTGAAAATTTCTGCTTTTTGGCAGAAATTAAGTTAAGAACCAATGAAGCCGGTATTGTGGAATGTCTTCAAGAATTGAAAAGGTGGGCTTGAAGAAAGGTTTCTCGGGATGAAAAATGAACATAATGTGTTTCAGCAGGGGAAAATGCGCCTGAAGTGTTATCAGGAGAAAAGCAAACTTTTAAATTTTCAGATACAGTGAATAGTTTCAACTGCCATTGTCTTTCTGGAATTCCAGATAAAAGATGTAGACTTCATCGCTAGTTTTATAAATTTATTATGCTGATGAAAATTCCCCACTTGTACTCAATTTCGATAAAAGATGATCTTTGTGATTGTAATTTTTCATTCTTTAAAACAAATTCTGACCATCATTCTGCGTCCGACGAAAATCAGAATTCCACTGACCCTCCGNGTGCTGTACCAGACTTAGTTCTGATGCAAAAATAAAAAATAAAGAAGTGATAAAACTTCTGCAACGATGCGAGAGTGATCCAAGGATCATCGCGTACAATTCCAAGTGGATGAGCAGCTCAATTGGGTAAGCTCCGGCTTTCGTAATTTCAAAACTCGATTAATTTTCTTTTGCATTTCACAAGTGTGGAATTCATGAATTTTGAAGTGTCGAGCTTTGAACAGTATGATGGCGATGAGAAATCGTCGGCCATTTCGATATGTTCACCTCATTACCTATTTACAAGATTTTGACATTGTATAAACAGATTCCCCAACCTTCTTCGGCCCGTGGACCAGAAAATTTCCATTCAACTCTAATCAATATCAGTTTTGTATTCAATTCTTTCCATAAAATTTTTCGCGTACCAGCAAATTTTTCAAAGTTTTTGCTGCAGACTCGCAAAGTCTCATAAAATTGCTGCAGACTTCAACAACTTTTGCTTGAAAAAATTCATGGTAGGCATTTACATTTTTAAAACTTTTTTCGAACATTAAGTTAACCAATGAAGAAGCTTCTGAATGTCTGAAAAAAAATTAGAAAAGTGAGGTTCAAGTGAGGTTCCTCAGAATGAAACAATAGAAATAATTCATTTCAGCGGGTGAACATTTGGCAGAAGTGTTTTTAGGAGAAAATCCAAGTTTTAGTTTTCTTCAGATAATTTCAACTGTCAACGTCTTTCAGAAAGTCCAGGCAAAGATAACTTACTCCAAAGATACTTTTGATGAATTTATTAATTATGTGGCAGAAAATTCCCCACAGATCGGCAAAAACCTTCTGCGAACCTGGCGCCATTCCGCAGGAAACTGGTTGGGGAACAATGTTTTAGAATACCGGCATGTGGAATTCTTTTTGGCCCTTCGTTTATTGCTGGCGCATTTTTTTGCAGGAAAATGTGGTCAATTTGAACAGACAAACCATTAAAAACAAATAATAAATGACAAATACTACGAAAGAAAGAATGAACCATTCGGAAATCAATCTTGAATATTCTGGCAGGTGCGAAAGTAATTTCAAACAGACAAAAAACTGAAGAGATATATTCAAAATTTTCAAGTGCTCTTCATTCTCGGGGAAAATATATGCGTAATATAAAAACTCGTGGAAATTCGAAAGATATTCCAATTCCATGAGGATGAAAACATTTTTCAGAATAAAAAAAAAACTGCAGCATCTCATAATTTCTAGCCTCGGGTGATATTCCTTCTTCATGAAGGAACAATTCTGTGAGGTTCGACCTACAAAAAAAGAAGAAAAGATACCATATTCCCGAAGAAGCATCGAGGCTTCCATCAGAATGATGGAGATTCATGGGCATAATTTCAATCAGGCGGGCGTAAAACCGCCTGGGGATAAAATAGGGTTCGGATTTTCATCGAATAGCAACCATCGATAAGCGGGGCTAATACTAGAGTCAAGAAGGGAAAGAGGAAATGAGATTTTTCCTCGTCTTATTTGCGGAAGCGACTGAGAACAAGAATTATTGTGCTCGAGGGCTTCAGTCCATATACTATACATAGAATACCAAAGCGCTCTTTCCTGCGTTCAGCATGAATCATTTGATATGGCCTGTCTTCTGGCCTTTTCAAAAAATTAATGGAAAGAGAGCAACGAAATTGATATAGTTTACCTCTTTTAGGGCTGCTTTTCTTCAAAATTATCTTGATTTCGATAATGGGATTCTATGTCGGCTACTGAGTGGTTTATTTGTTCTATAATGACATAAGCCGGATGTCTGTGCATAATTTAACCTGTTCTCTCCAGCAAACAACCGTTTCTTCTTTTTGCGGAAAAAGTCTGCCAACAGACATCAAAAGGTTCGAACAAAATTATTTAGTTCCAGTGTAACTAGATTAAGGCCTTGGAAAATTCAACTAAGGGAGATGAGCTACTTAAAATAATTTGTTCTAAATCTGTGTTCCTCGACCTTTTTGGGCCAACAGACAAATTTCCAAAAAAAATTATGCGGACCAGAAAAGTTTCAGAGAACTTTTTGTGCCAACCGATAAATTTCCAAAAACATTTCTGTGGACCAGAAAAGTTTTATACAATTTTTGCAGACTCCAACGCATTTTGCTTGCAAGACTTTATGGCAGGTTTTTGAAAATTTCTGCTTTTTGGCAGAAATTAAGTTAAGAACCAATGAAGCCGGTATTGTGGAATGTCTTCAAGAATTGAAAAGGTGGGCTTGAAGAAAGGTTTCTCGGGATGAAAAATGAACATAATGTGTTTCAGCAGGGGAAAATGCGCCTGAAGTGTTATCAGGAGAAAAGCAAACTTTTAAATTTTCAGATACAGTGAATAGTTTCAACTGCCATTGTCTTTCTGGAATTCCAGATAAAAGATGTAGACTTCATCGCTAGTTTTATAAATTTATTATGCTGATGAAAATTCCCCACTTGTACTCAATTTCGATAAAAGATGATCTTTGTGATTGTAATTTTTCATTCTTTAAAACAAATTCTGACCATCATTCTGCGTCCGACGAAAATCAGAATTCCACTGACCCTCCGACATGCTGTACAGTAGAGTCCCAGGAAGAAGCAAAAAAATGCATACAACTTACCCACGAACCAAGGATTCCTCTTGTTATTTTCAATAGTGAGGCTATTGAAGTATTCCTTGAAACCTGCAACTTGGTTGGCCCTCGGTTGTACAGAAAGTGTTCCTTCCACTGCCTTTTCGTTTCCCGTAGACACTAGTGCACGTGCGCTCCACCCATCGGATCCGATCCAAGTGAATCTCTCCGTAGCGTTTCTTCGTTGCACAGCCCTCATTACACTCGCCACCTCCTGGTCTGACGCGAAAATCACCACCCCTATAAGATAGAAGAAAAATGAGATGAAGAAATAATCAATGCGTATTCAAGAATAACTAAAGAAAATAATGCTTTGTTTCTAAAGAAAACCCCCGTAATTTATTCTGAAGGGGGAGAAATATAGAGTCGATACCTTGCGTCTGGAATCGACGAAAATCCTTCGATCTTCGACTGTCCCGATTATGCGCCAGAAAAGATACCCTGAATTTTTTTTTCTATTTTGAACATCGATTCTAAGAGAGCTGACATTTGCTCTCTGTAAATTGAGCTCAAAGGATTTCACCGGTTATTGACTCATTTTTGTTCGATGAATCTATGGCAAAAAAAGTGTGATTTATAATGAAAAATATTCTTTAGCAATCATCAAAACCTATATTTTTCATCTATCAGAGTTTCTCATATTTTCGTTTACATATACATGCACAGCCGGAAAATTGCGCGTCAATTCGTGCAAATTACTGATATGTTGAATCAGTAATTGCATAATTTATATCATTAATGCTGGATAAAAAAATGTCTTCTATACACGAATTCTTTGATGACAACTTGATGCTTTCTTTGTGAAAGAAAATTCCGTGATATATTTTCTTTCTTGCCAAAGTTATCAGTAAAAGAAAAAAAACAAGAAGCACTCGTTCATTCAAAAGGCTCGCATTTTTTTGTTCATGCGATACAAGCCTCAAAGGAAAGTAGGGCAAGGCTTTTCAATTTTTTCTAAATTGGATTAACGTCGTCGTTCTTTGAAGTTGCTACGAGTATTGCTTTTTTTCCAAGTTAAAGTTGGCGTAAAATTAATCGAAGCGCCCACCTTTTTTTCTAGGTAGCCTAAAAGAATATTACGCTTTCCTGTTCGTTGACAAGATGTGATTTAGGGTTTCAGGCAATCACAAATTAAGTATATTTCCGCAGAGAAAAACAACCCTGCACGTGAGGGATCAGAGGAGAACCCAATCATCAACACGCGCGGTTGAATACAAATACCCAACGGGTTTAGCCACAGGTTGCTTATTTGATCCATGAAATTAGGTTTTTTTCTCATCTCTGGGTAATATCACACATTTCTTGTCATCTAGGATAGTGTCAGTGGTGCAAAAATTGCGGTCTATCTGCCTTTCGAGAAAGATTTTGTCTGGTTTGATGCTATTCATTCAGCGAGGAAGAGGAGCTATGGGTCGTGAACGTTAATATCGATCCATGTCACTGCAAATTTGCTCAGATTCACGCTTCGCGCGAATTCCCGCCTTATGGACATGTTTGCCATGCCTACAGAATATGCATGTAGAAAAGGAGTGTGTGTGTGCGGTTTTTTTTTTTGCAAAGGTTCCATGAAGGATAATGTCAACAGATGTGATGCCTACGTGGTTCAGATTTCAGCTTCAGACCTCCAAGTACTGTAATGCTGGTTTATGAAATAAGTTTGGTTTTTCTTCATTGTGTTCGAATGAAGTCGGGATGGGCTTATCAGACTGTTTTTTTTTTTTTTTGCGAGTATCCATTGTGTTCGAATGAAGTCGGGGTGGGCTTCAGACTGTTTTTAAAAAAATGCGAATCCTTGTTAATTGGCAGTTATATTTCTTCGCATTTTTTTGTAGCTGGATATAGAGGGTTAATTCATGAATCAGTTTCACGCTTTAATAATCGCACTGTAATTTTTTTTACTTAGATTCCAGGAAGCATATTTCATCAGGTAAGACTTTCACGTGATCTTTTCACTGTTTTTACTGAGCATGATGAGCATATGTTGACTTCACATGTCAAGAGGTGGATGAGAAGTTACCAACTCAGGCTCTAAACTGAATTAAATCCCTGAAGAAGGGTTTTTAGTCTAGCTACATCGTCATTGAGCCAAGCGTTGATCGTATGATTTTGATTTTGACAGTTCTCAAGTGATTTATTTTTAAGATACAGTATACAAACAAATTGTTATTGACCTGGCATGCTCATTATCTCATGTTCTAGGCATTAATGATGAATAGCAAAGATTACAATTCTTAGTGATCATAGAAAATATTCGAAATAGCGAAACATTTTTTTTTTCGAATCGTAAATCATTCGTAAGCAGTATATTGAAAGTCCTGCGCCACCGATCCATCCCTTCATAATTCGGAAATGTTTTTCTCATATCTTAGAAGAAAGCACGTGTGTCTTTACAATGAAGTGCTCTTGATTCGCACTTTATTGTCGAGTTATTTAGCAATTTCAGAGGGAAGGATACATTTTATTCATGAAACAAATCGTCGAACATATGGCGGGGTTTTAACAGCATGTCATAAGTAACAGTCTCTGCCTCATTCAAGACCTGAACTTGGAGGGGAATATCCGGTATAATTCATCCGCTTGAAGTTATAGGGGAAACTTCGGGATTTTGAAGATGAGCAATTTCTTGAACTTAGTGAGGAAGGTCAGAACTTCGCTCAAGGCGACCCAAAACTTGCGTTAATGTGATTAGTTTGCACGAAACACGCCTTTGGAATTTTCATTACCTATCAACAGAGTTTTTTGGTGCAACAAATTAAGTTTTCTGAGCGGTCGAACGATCTTGGGAAAATAGATAAAATGCCAATTTTACTCCACGTGAATTGGCGCAAAAAAAACGCAAATGTTCATGACGGAGTTGAAGCCTTTCAAAAGACGTCGATTCCATCGACACCTGTTGAACATCTCCTTCTATTATTATGCCTATTAGCTATTCCACACAATCAGAACTGAACTTCTAAAAGACTGGGTATTCTTAAAATTTAATAAAACAATTTCTCTCCTAAATATTGAAGGACCGGGGAAAAGGGTTAGCTCTATACATATATGACTTTGCTTTGTAGATTATTTATAAATTGTCCAATCAGTTGATAATTATCTGGAAACGTACTGAACGCCTTCTGCTTTAAATTTGGCTCTTTGGTTTGTGGTTCCAGGTGTTGTGCTTTTATTAAAAAAAAAAAAAGGTTGCCAATCAAAGAATTCATGCATTTGCATGAACTGCTGTGCTGTAGTCTTTTTAATGGATGTGTGCGTGGACGTGGTGAGGGTATGGGCAAAATGTTTTTATCATTGTGAATGCTAACAAGCAGCAAATGCAGCATGCTTATCAATCAATCAATCAATTTCATTGCAATTTTTCCAATAAATAATCAGAGTAGTCTCAATAAACATTTATCCTAATTTATTTTTTTATCATGGAAGATGTACGGGATTAATCAGACCTTGTAAATCATCAAAAAGTGTGTCCAAGACGGACGTGTCAGCCTTTCCCTGTTCTGTGAACTGATCCGGAAGGCCGGAATAAGGAAGCATTGGCGGAAGGGTCGGGGCGAATATTTGCGAGGGATTGTCCGATTTGCTCACGGGGGGGATATGTAGAGAGGGGAAGGAATTTATAGATCGAGGTCAGGAAGGAATCGACGTACATACGGGAAGAACCGGAAGCGCCTTACCTCGAGCCGTCGGCTTGGTGAGCAGGCTGTCGACAATGTGATCGTAGGTGGCCTTGTCTGCTGTCCCGGAATCCTTGGCCAGCTTCTCCTTCACGGCTATGCAAATATCGTTGGCCGATAACAGCGTTTCGAGTTCTTCGAAGCCCTGATAATAAGTCACCAATCGAAAAAATAAACGGTCAATCACGGTCTCCACGAGTCTCTCTTCGATCGGATTTCAGTTCGGATTTTACTCATACATCAACAGTAATGCTGCGCCTGGCTTTTTATTTATCAATCGGACACGTTTGTGGAATCTGTGGAATCAATGAAAGTTGTCTTGAATTAATTTAGAATTGGACGCAGCAAAAATCCAACTAAACACGCCTTTGAATTTCACGCGCAATTTTAAAATAAATTGAACAAACAGAATTCCAGAAATTGAAGTACTTTCTTCGAAAATCGCCAAAGCACGTCATGAATTGCGCAACTTCACAGTATGAAAGTGGAGCAATTTTTTTATTTAAAACATAACATGTGCTTAGATGCTAGTATAAGGAATTGAACTATTCGTTTACATGTAAAAAGTATAAGTTGACCAACCAGAGAAGATCTTCCGATGAATATACAAAATATAATTGTGATTCTGTGATTGCTGCAATGGTGGAAAACTGAAGTGCGCAAAATCTGAAATTACTTTGACCCGATAAATCGCAGAAGAATCTCGAAATTCCCACAAATTACATCTGATGCAATTTGTTTTCGAATTATGATGCTTATTTCACGATAAAAACCCCCAAGGTTCCATGGTAGCTTCAACTCTACGGACGCAATCGACAAAACATTTCCGTTTCTCGTCACGCACTGTAGAAATAAATGACCCACCTTGATCCCGTAGTTGGACTCCTCGTACAAAATTGATATGTAGGTCCAGTTCAGCATCTTGATAATCTCTACCATCGCCCGTACTTGATTTTGGTCCGACGGAATCGTGCGGGAGAAGTACTCGAACCGCTGCTTGTTACTCAGCTCGGGACTGGTTGAGAAGAAGCTCACCTGGTGCCGAACATTGGAAACAAATTTAGCAGTTCTCGAGCAGGACGAATGAGGCTTTCAGCATATCTACCTGCGGTATTTTGAAAAGGCGCAGCAAATGAGCCACTTGTATCGACGTGACGGAAGAAGGAGCCCCGACGACGCCGGAAATTATTTCGTGGTTCGACGTGTTCCGGCACGAAGATTCGCCCTCGTCGATGTTGCTGATGGAGCCTGAGGAAAACAGAATCCAAACCACATTCATCAGCCTGATAATAACGTTACCATCGACGCAATCAAACATGATGCATGTTCTCGAGAAAGGAAAAAATAAGAAACATGTTAGTCCTTTCGTAACTGGATAACGTATCCCGTTGATTCGCGTTCCTCCCTGCAGAGGATGCAATAAACTTGAAGTTTGTGCACTGAAGTGTTTCAAATCCACTCTTATCAGTACTCGTTCCAGTCGAGAACTTTCCTATGTTTTATCCCCACTCCCAATGTATAATGATTTAATAACAATAGCCTTTGAAAAATGAGGAGAAACATCCTATTCAATTTCAGATAACAAACGTTGGCAAGGAGCTCAATGCCGTTGATTTAGTTTTTACTGAACCAAAGGAAAACTCGTGAGCTTAAAAATGTTATTCATAATCAGATCGAGAGATTTTTTCGTGTGAAATGCACTCTTTCAAATTTGGTTGAACGTGTTCAACACAAAATACATTACCGACGTAATACAAAGCCCTTGATGAATTAGCTGAATTTCTTAATGTCTGCAATTTGTTGCTACATTTTAACCGTCTCCGTGACATGATTCGTATAATTAAGCAATACTTATTCGGTGAATTGATCATAATGGTGATTTTTATGAAATGAAAATATGATTCAATGCACTCATGAGTTTCTGAGGCATGAAGAAACACCATATCTACAGACGAAACCACAATAATTAATGACTCACACGAAATAAATAACACATGAACGAAGAATGTGATCGCATTCCCAAAAATTCACCATGTGGAGGCTTAACATTTTTTCATCTAGTTTAAGACGACTATTCATTCATTTGGACACCGTCAAAGATTATATTTCTCTGGCATGACACGATGTTTGATGTTTCAAATGTTTCGCCAATATACCCATGAAATGAAGTTTTTGGGAAAACCACTTTTTATTCTGGATGTTTATTGAATACCACTGAATATATTTCGAAATCACCAACAAAACTTCAAATACGTTCTTTTGTTGAAAATTTCAAGTCTTCTTGCTAAAAATTAATCTGCTTGACCATTCTCACAGAAAAATCACAGAGGTCAATAATTTTTTAACCCCTTTTTTCAGATTTTGGGAATCTTTGCTAGGCGGGTTCTCTAGGCATTTAAGATATTTGACAGGGCTTCGATATTGCAAGTTTGTTAGATAAAGTAAACATTCATTTCTTCAAAAACAGGATAAAAAATAACTTTTTCTCCTTTGGCTTCTCTCATTTCCGGTGTGAAAATGGAGAGGTATAGATACGAGTTATGTCGAAGAATACATAACTCTATGACTCTGTGTAAACTGCCCGAAAAACTCGAAAAACTCTGCAATATAACAGAGGAACCACAATAGGACTGAGAAAGCGTAAATTCAGTCTGCGTGGCTTATTTTGTAAGAGATCCTCGAAACTTCGTAGCAACAGAATAAAGAAAAGAAAGTAAGTTGTTTCCAGGATTAGGTCCATGAACAAATGTGACCCAGCACGGAGGAAACTCGACTTCACGATCACAAAGCCACGTGTAACAGAACCCCGATATAGGTTTCTGCACAATATAAGAGCTTAAATTGTGAGAGGAATTGCGGCACTTGTTCCCCTCTCGACCCGACTCGGGTCACTCTGTGGGACAAAATAGAGTCGTTGGCGTTAATCGAATAGCAAGATTGTGTGCGGGGGAAAATCAACAATTTTCTCTTCCCCCTACAAAGGAAAACAAATTGACTTCATCGAGTTTCCTGTGATATATACAGTCGCACAACTCCGGGAAAATAGGAAGTTCAGCAAGCCGGAACACGGAAATGATGAAATAACTTTGGCGGAGAACAAACCTACCGTGAACACTGGGGAGATGAAAAAGTCTAGGCTTGATCCTCCTCTCACTCACTCTAGAGAAGAAAACTCTTTAGGACCTTTAGCTGCAACAGGAGAAGCGACTAGATTTTCCAGAGACATGGCCATTTTCCGCGTACGTCTTGATCCCCGACAAACTGTCCTTTTGCCTCGTGAAAAAAAAAACGTAGGATATTTGATCCTCTCCTTGGGGCATTTATCTCCTGATTCTTAAGAGCACTTTGTCTGCTGTATATCCCTCTGGAAGAATGGGGTATTTTTCAAATCTGGATGAACCCTTCCACGAAAAGCTAGTGGATTTCTTTCCTTGGAAAAGGGTTGCTGCTCGTTTATCACGTGACTAACTGCCAAAAGTTTAGCCACACTTTTAATCAGCAGTTTACTTTCGATAATATCTGTTGACCGCATAGAACCTGTTATCGGCCTCAGTTTATTGATTTGAAATCATAAGAGCTTATGCAAATATTTACCAAAAAGGTTATGCGATTCAATAATTTAATTGGCTTCATTGAAACTTGAATGTTACTTATTTCAGTGATTACATTTCAAAATGGATTAGTGTATACCCATGTATAGCCAATATACACGCTCAAATGTGTGATTTGTGGATCTTTTCATGCAATAATAGTTGGAAAACCTGTAAATTTTTGGACTTTCATAATTTTGGAGCTCAAAATGTATTACTTCTCAAGCTGCATTTTATTTTATATATGCAATCAAATTCGTGAAGTATGCACAGAAAATAAATGAAGGGCCTTCAAAATGGATTAGAGCCTCATCCAGTTTAGCAACATTTTCAATCCCTGCGGTGCACGGGTGCAGTAAATTATTGAAATATTGGACTGTTTTTCAGAAATATATATGCATGCAATTTTAGTGCGACAAATGCTTTAAATACGCTTCTATATACTGTATTAGAGTTGTACGACCTAATTAGAAAATTGTTTATGATGAGGATAATTTTCTACCAGTCAAGTGCCCGATGAAGTTATTTCAGCTTTTTTAGGTTCAAGTTTCATATTTGAAAAACGTGTCATGACATTTTGGCCACCTGGAAATTATTACTGTAAACTTGGAGAGTTATTCTCGAAAAACGGAAATGTATTTATATCGGTAAAACCATTTCAGGTAAAATATTAAAACACATATCTTTTTGTAAGAAGAAATACGTTTCGTCAACCTCCTGGAAAAACATCATAGTTTCTTGGTTTTTTTCTCGGTAATATCGAGCACAATATATTGTCTTTATTGAGAGCTGTCGAACTGAATTGATTGCATTCAGTAAAATGTTGTCTTTTCATACGGAACTGTAGGAGTTTCAAGCGAGGAGATGCTTCTGTAACGAATTCAGAGCCCCAGGGCTTCTTTATATACGTCTACACCCGTCCCGTAACTGTTTACAATTCGCCACGTGCTACGATTTTGAATTCGCTTCCCCCAGTGTCATTGAAACCCTCTTGAGGGGTTTATATCCCTGCCTTCGAATTGTCCCGCGGATGCACGCGAAATTCGAAGAAGCGTTTTCCTTGAGAAAGCTCTCGGTAAGCGAATGACAGGCGTGGAAATGGACGAGTACTTGGGCACTCTTTCATTAGCACACGCGTTTTCGTTCCTGGTGGTAATTCTTGTTTCATTTTCTTCCTTGGGTGTTGCATGCATGCAAGGTACGGTTGCTGGAAATCATCAATGATTAATCGCCCTTCTTGACAGGGAAGGAATAGAGTAGAACTACCGGTTTTCCCCCCAGGCCTGTCATCACTCATCTTGGCTAGAGCGGCAGTGACACTTCCGTCGTTTGATCTCTACTATATAGGCACGCTCATCGCCGATGTGCCTTGTAAATTATTTCTTTCTTTTTGCAGAAAATTAATTCATGTGTCTGTCCGAACTCTCCGAAGACCAGTATTATTATTTTGTTCAAAGATATGAGGAACCGCCGGACAAGGCATCATCCCAGAAAACATTATTCATTACTTACAGGCTCAACTCGAGTCTTCCTTTTTCGGAAACCTCGCACCGAGTTGCATGGTTGAATATTGAGAAAGAATTTGGCTGTATATTTCGACTGCCCTAATTTCCAAGAAAAAACGTGGAGGGCAAAAAAGAGGACTAATACTTCAACGTACTATTTTACACACTAATTTTTTTCTGTATACTTCGAGTACCGTAATTCCGAGGAAAATAACGAAGAGAGCAAGAAGAAGGACCAATATTTCTACTCATTCTCTGATAAATAAAATTTTGAAAGGTGCAAGCTCTTACTCTGAAAACACCAGATTTCACTATTCTTGCATTTTATTTTGATATTCTGGTGTCCAATTTTGTGGTTTCCAATAGAGGATCAGCATGCATGATTATTGAAAACTAATCCTACTTTCGAGTTCTAGTTTACAATAATTCCTGCTGTTCCTCGTGTTGTAAGTTATCCTCTTTCAGCGCGTCTCTGAACGAATTTCAATCGCAAAGGAAGCTATATTAAAATGATTGTGCTCAACCTGTCTTCGTTGAAATCTGGCTGAAAGATTTTTCTGGCAAAAAATCAATGCAGGATCTTCCAGAATTTGACTGAAGAGCTCTCAGACGCAAGCAGGTGGTGTTTTCTGTCCTTAAATCAGCATGTCACATTCGTTTTTGGGCCGAGGATTCATTGAAAAGATTAAGAACAAAACATTAATACGAATCAATGTTCTTCAAACACGGACAAGCAAATTAAATCAATAAGTTTCAAATGATGAATCAAAGAAGTGCACGGCACACGAACCCAAAAAAAGAAGTACTGTAGTCCACTTTTTCTGCTCATGATTTTCAGAAGTAAATTTTTAATCTTGTCGAGAAAATTCAAAAGAAATGAAGAAATACGCCTCGAAGGAATTCGCCAAATGAACTCGAATTCAAGGATGCTTTTTTGAGAAAGTTTGCCCGGACAAAATATCTTGTGTATTATATACTTCATTGTATCTTACACTTTATAAAGTTTCATATCTTCAAGTGATGCCGCCGTTTTGCTTGCGACTTCCTGGTTATTGATGGCCCACAACCTGTGTTTGAATCAAAATCATGTCCGAAATTTCTTTGCAAAAATGTATTCTTGCTTTGTCCTTTTTGATGGCGCAGTAATTGTAACGCCAAATTATTTTCGTAGAAAAAATATTCAAATAAATCGCGCTGGGAAACAAGAGCATTATTAAAATTAAAAGACCACACATGAAGATTTTAAAAAAGTTATATAAATGAGATTGACATTCAGAGGAAAAAATTGCTTTCATTTCTGACTTTCTGAGACATGAGAAATGAATGTTTCGGTTGTCTATTCTAATTGAAACTGTTTCATTTCCGGCTCGTAAACGTGGAATTCGGAAGACAAACAGAGTTTTCCCCAGTAGAAACCCACCCACGGGTCTTGACGCATCGGCACCTCCCTGAGCAACCGAATCATGGACCCAGAGTTGGCTGACCCGCGGGGCCGTGCGATCGAGAAATGAAGATTTAGGGCCAGTTGGGTTCGAAGCAGCCCGACCCAAGCCCCAGGAAAACGTCTGCTTCGGGTGATACGAGACTTTCCTCACCCAGGAAGAAGAATCTGCCCGGGAACAGCGCCGCGTATAATGCGGAGTTTCCTGTCTCTTTTCCTTTTTCCCGGGCCATCAGGTTCGGGAAATTCGCCGCCGCATCTTTCGGTGTGAAGACTTGTGCGGAATCGTTTGTGCTCGAGAGAAAATCGGGTTCGCACTTGCTGGGCCCGGAGAAAAACTTCTTTTTTTTCGGCGTCACGTCACCCCCTGCCGGGTTTATCATTTGCATCCCATTTTCTCCCTTTCTTGCCCATATAGTCATTCTTCAGCCGCTTATATTTATATACCTTGTGATGCATCATAGCCTGCTTTGTCCTCTCTCAAAGTGTCAGTCAACCAAAAAATAATCTGTGTCAATCACAGCTGTATACACAAGCATATATTTTGATTCAGTGAATATTTTCACACGCGTATGTTTGATATATCGCGTGCCTTTAAATTTGAAGCGCTTCCGAAGATCCAAAACTTTAGATGAATTTACAATACTTAAATGTACGATATAAACATATGATCTGGTTAAAATGCCCCTCGAACAATAATTGTAGAATTTATACCTTTTTATATTACCACGTTTTTATGAACTCACTTTCTTGTCTGTCTGTCTGTTTGTCCGGATCAAATTTTGAAACTCAAATTTCACTCACTTCCAGACTAGCTAGCAAGCTGAAACTTTCAGGATAGCTTAGAAACTGATGACAATGCAATCTTTTGTGAAAAAATTAATTTTAAGAATATTTTTTAAAAAGAATAAAATAATTTTAGTAGATTTCTATAATAAAACTTTGAGCAGGTTTTCCTTGGCCCCAAGAAAAAAACCCATGGTGAACTGAATTGGTCGCAGAGGTCCGAGTTCAATCCCACCCCCTGGAACATTTTTTTTTCTAATTAATTAACACGTTTTTATTAACTCACTTTCTTGTCTGTTTGTTTGTCCGGATCAAATTTTGAAACTCAAATTTCACTCACTTCCCGACTAGCTATCAAGCTGAAACTTTCAGGATAGCCTAGAAACTGATGACAATGCAATCTTTTGTGAAAAAATAAATTTTAAGAATATTTTTTAAAAAGAATAAAATAATTATAGTAGATTAAAAAATTAATCTAAAAAACCACGTTTTCAAAAAGCAAAAAATAACCTTAAACGTGGTGCGCATGGAGATTGTTGGGAAGAAGTGAAATACAAATGAAATAGATGCGCACCACATTTAAGGTTATTTTTTGCTTTTTGAAAACGTGGTTTTTTAGATTAATTTTTTAATCTACTATAATTATTTCTCTCCGTTTTTCACTCTGCGTGAACCGAAACCAACGACAACACGGATCAAAAATTGAAATATATTCCGATTACATTTTGAAAAGCGGACAAGTATGTTGCTTTCCTCCAGCATGAAATGAGAGGCAGAAAATGAACTTGACAAATAGTGCGACGGAAAGAGGCATTTCAGAGATTTGAAATCTGTAAATATATACGCTTCTGTATTGAAAGGTATTTCATGACTATTTTAGGTCGTCTTTGGTAAAAAAAGAAAAGATGGATATCAAGAAACTATAGTTAATGGATTTAGTTAAAGCTAGGCCTTTGAATTCTGCTCTCATTGATCCTTGGATGGCTTGATGTAGCCGATGTGTGCATGCAAGTTCAGATCTACTTCTTACAGCGTAAGGGTCATCTTTTATAAGAAAACATTAAACAGTTACAAGCCTTTTGAAACGAAGAATTATCGGTGTCAATTGTAATTACATGTTAAATTCGAAGTGATATTATAATTGATATTTTCATGAAATTCAATCATGCGTCTGGCCAATTATATTTAAAGAAGGAGGCGCTTGATATTGTAGAGTATGTAGACGCTCATTTTCCCGAAGATATTATTCATGCGGAAATGAATTTCAATTTAAATTCAGCATTATGAGTATGCCTCAAACGCCGGAAAAACATCAGAGATACAAAACGTCGCACACATTATTCCCAGCAGAAAACCAAACATCACAGCCATTTTAAAGAAAATGCTTTCACTTTCAAATTGGAAAAAATCGGCTTCACCTGATGACACTTCAAAGAAAATTTCATTGTTGGGAATTGCCACATGCACTAGTAATTTAATGCAATATAAAAATCCTCGTGCATCCCATCCTCCAAGATACCAGTGCTTTATTCCTTGTCCTCAGAACCCAAGAACAAGTCCCAAAGGACTGGTACAACAATGCACAGCATCATCCTTGACTTCAAGGAGAGCAGCTTTCCTCCTTTCTCCTAAAAATTAACGACAAGAACACATTCCACTGCCAATTTCTTGAAGCGCGCAGAGCTAAAAGCAGGGCATCCAATTCTCTTGAAAATATTGTCCAAATTAATATTTGTGCTGTGTGAAAGTACTGTAATTGTGCTTGAGCTCCAAAAATCTCTGAGTTGAATAATGTTGCGTTTGGACAAAATAAAACCGAGCATTTTTTGGAACTTCTATATACAGTATAGTGTCCTAGACAGTCCCAGGCTGATAGTTGGGTTTTACTTTTCTTTGTGAACCCTTGTGCCACATGTGGCGAAGTTGGGATTTTTGACGAATTTTGTCCTCATGAGCATTGAAAATTTTAAAAATCTGATTTTTGAGCCAAGACTCAAGATGGGAAGAAGTCAAAAAAATCTTTAATCCTGCAGAAAATTTTGTCTAAAAAAATCATCACTGGGTGGACTTTTTTCATGTATTCCCAACATAGGATTCACATCGGGGATTTCTTGAGACATAGGGATTTTTTGCAACCATATTTTTCCCAACTTAGGCCTTGGCAACCTAGGGACATTTCAGTGACTTTCAGTTAAACAGAAATGCCCTTCCCCTCACATCTTGACTTCGCCTCAGGACAGCCAGGAACATCCACTGTCCAAGGGCCAAGGAACTTCTTATCCCTAACATTCATCCCATATAATGTGAGTAATGTGTCGGAGATTCATAAGGATGCCAGTGAAATCAAAGTCAAATCAAATCATGGTTTCATGATCAATGCTCGTCAAACCAAATCATGGTTGCATGATCAATTTTTGTCCTCACTTACAAAGTTTCATATTCGATTATCCGTGGTATTGAAGCATATATTCGGATTTAGTCAACCTCAAAATTTTCCTGCATAATGAAGTCTCCAAAAAATGTTATTCCGAGGCCGCGTGGGAGTACTGTTGTCAGCATTTGGACGAGAAAGAAATACACATTCGTGTCAAAATTCATCTCCGCCATACTCAGCAATAGTCATCGCGGAAGCGCAGCAGTGAGTATATTTCTCTCTCACTGTGTGTTGCTCAGATGCGTCATCATTAGCCCTCTACGACGTGTATAACCACGGAAAATGAGATCAAAGCACGAGGCACACAAAAAAAAGCACGCGAGACTTCAGAAGCCAGCCGGTTGGTTATATACGTGCCCTCTGATGAGCTCCCCTTCGACTCGAATCACCGTATGTCCCCACAAAAAAATAAAAATAAAAATAAGAGGGGGTTCGGGGGTTCACTCCGCTTCGGACGCGCGGTCTTTGTGTCTTTGCCAAGAAAATGAGCCCCCTGCAACCCCCACGGTGTTCGTCAATTTTCCTTCATCACGACAGGCAGGCATCAGCAGAGAGTAAGTATGGAAGACGAAGAAATCAACTTTGTATGACGGAGATCATAAGAGAAACCCCCTGCAAAGGATCTTCCTCAGCCCACGTCCCCTCGATAATAAGTTTTCTTCGCAGTTCCTTCGAAACTCATTCTGCTGCAGCTATTTCTGCGGTGTGATGATGGACTTGCCCTGTGCTCATTCGGTGGGGTTCAAAAGTTCGTATTCGTTGCATTATTCCTGTTTTTGGGCAGAGGAATAAAATCATTATAAATATAACAGGTCATTTATCCCGATACACGTAATTAACACAGTTTCGTGCCACTATTCGTTATATGGCATGAATGAATGAGACTTCGTCATCGTTCGCATTTGCATCCGACTTTTTTTTTGGACAGCACGGCAAGAAATTCATGGATGAAATTCGAATTACAATCGGCATAAAATACTTATATGGACGGCGTGTGAATTCGTAAGAAGAAATATTGATCACATGTGAAGGATAATTGGCTGAAAAGATGGCTTAAAATAAAAATGCAGCCCGATATGCAGTAATCTGAGGAAAATCGGTTTTCGCGATTTCCTTGCGATAATGGTTTCAGCCACTTCTTTTTTTATACAATCGAGTGTGTCTCCTTAAAGAAAATCTCCAATATAACGTTCCATAGTCACCGGGCCAAATATTAGCTGGTCATGAGCGCCATTTTTGCTGGAACATTTGTATGCACACTATTCAGGACGCGTGAATGACTCGAATGAACAATATAAAATCATCAAAAAAAACAAGCGTGAAGGAAATTTTTATCAGCGTTTCGAGCATGTTCTGATATGAAAGTGAGTTTTCATGTAATTTATTTCCGTCTTTCGTGTTTTGTTGCAGTTTTAATCTTGTGAATGGCTGAGGTTTCAAATAAGAATATTCCTAGCTTTTTTGAGAAGTCCATTGCATAATGAGATTTTTGATATGAAGCTCAGCGCTCACTTCGGCGACCTTGTCTGACATCTATTTTATTCATTTCCGGCGAACACCAGCCGCTCGAGTCCACTCCACTGAGACATTCGATCAAAATCAAGGGTTTTAAGAGGATTTTTTGTCCCAAAAAAATGTCCGTTTGCGTCGCACAGTAGCAAAAAAAAAATAAAAAAAAAAAAAAAACGGCCAAGGCCCTTAATCATGAAACGTTTATTCTTGGAGTATTTTTTCTCCCATGAAGGTCTCCAGGATTATCATCAAGGTTTGACAAATATGTACGAGACTTGAATGAGGCTATTTCGGAATTTTTATAAAATTTGGAAGGACTGCGGATTGGAATTGCATTTTGATGGATTAATGAAATAAATTTGATCGATACGCTCAGCTCTAGCTTGAAGAGAAGCAACTGACGCTTGAACAAGTGAAGACTTTGAAGATTTTATTCAATTTGAAGAAGTTCAATTCCGAGACTCCAGATACCGCGTTGATACAAATGGATTTTCAAATTTACGATATGCCAATTTTTAAAAAATTACTCATATTGAGAATCTGGAAGATCGCTGGAACAAAAGTGGAAGGATATTTTGCTGAAATGGACGGAGATACTTTGATGGATTCTTTGAAACAGCTGAACTCCCATCGTTTTGTGTTCTCTTTCACGAACAAAGAATGATCCGAGATAAATCTGGCATTTAAATAAGTAAAAATAAATTTCCCCGCGAATACCCATTCTATATAGAGCTGAATTTCTCTACAGCATTTGGAAATCAGAGTTTTTATCTCATAGTTTCGGGATTAACGCAAGTCTAATCAGTGATATTCAACTCGTTCATTTGTTCATGGAATTCGACTCCGAATTCTACATGGTATGCATATTATATGATCGTTCGGCCCCAAAATGTATCTCGGTCTCATACACGTTTTCAACCCTCATTTTCATAGCAGACCCACTATTTTCCCTCCAGCAAATTTTATAAGGTCAAGTAGTTTATCCGTCTGTCAAGAAAAGCTTGTCATCAAATAAGAAGAGCTACATGGTATGCATATTATATGATCCTATTATATTCATTATATTACTTTATATGTATCATCATATAACCATCTGATGAGCCCTGGTATCCTCGGTATGCGAAAAAGGGTACACAGGTGCGCAGCGGGGTATCAAGCTATCTTTGTGTTCCATGTTTCAGAATTGTCTTCTCATGCTTTCCTTAAAATACAACCTTAATTATTTCTGAAGCTTCTGAAGAAGATTGATGAAGGATATGATTAATTTCTCATTAAATGAGAGGATATTTTCCATGCCACGCGAAGCTCTTCGTACTTGAAGAAAATTCACTTGGAGTCGCAAAAAAGGCCAAGGTATTTATTCAGGAATCATTCAGTTTCGGGGTCTTTTTTTTTTTGAAGTTCTTCAGAATGTTTACAGTTGGACCAAAAAATTACGAGATGATGTAACTAGGATTTTTTTGGAATTTTTATGTACAGTACTTGGGAAGGGCTGCGAATTAAAAATGCATCGATATGATGGAAATCTGGAATATATTTGATTGCAACGCTCGGCATTTATTTCGAAGATTTTATTCACTTTTTGTGAAGTGTCTGCGATATAATTCTACACGGCACTGATATAATCAATTGATTCACAAATTCAAACTATGCCAATTTAAAAATACTGTATTCCCTTTTTAAATCTAGAATTTCTTCGAAATGAAAGTGAACTTGCCTGACATGGAAGAAGAACACTCTTATAACACTCTAAAGGGATAATTCTCACATATTTATTCCGAGAGGCTCAACTTCACAGCCCGAGTTTATCTCATCTCGCCCCTTAAGGGAAAAGGATTTATTGAATGAACAGAACATATGTTCCATGTTCGCTCCATATGTTTCATTTTCGATTTCGCTGAAGTTGCTGCTTACTTCCTTATTGCGGGCTCAAGAAGTTGAAAAGATCTTCTATTCAAAAAACACACCTTCACAAGCATGCATCCAGAAAAAAAAATGCACTGATTTTTGCCTCGTCTGCGGGGAAAACAGAAGGCAATGACAGGCGTGATTGCGGCGGATTCTTTTGTTGGTTCTCGAAAATATCCTTCGATTGCCGACGCGTAGAAACGACACGCCAGTCAATATTGCGGAATAAACAAAAAAAGCATTGCTCCACATGCAATGCAACCCCAGCGTGATTGAAAAAATAGAAATAGAATAGCTCGTTTCCTGAGGATGAATGTTGCCCTAACGATCACGTTCCGTCAACAAGACCTCTGCGGAAACATCACCCCAATCTTTGGGATGGAGATTGAGTCGCATGTTGGAGGAGAAAAAAAAAACTCCTCGAAACTCGCGCGTGATGTAAGGTATATTACTGTCTGTAAAAGTTGGTTTTTTTCATACGAGGTAAAAAAAAATATATATATATAGGAAGAAAGTCGGATATACAGGCTGAGGTTCTCTTGAGCTGCATGAAAACGACGGCAGAGAGTGCGAGGAGTGGATATTTTTCTTGAGAGAAACTCGCAAGGGTTTGGCCCTTGTTTGTTGTTGATCCTCTCGTGTATATATGGTCGAATTCAATCACGACTGTCGATACTGTTTACGTGACTGCGTGGCAACGGAAACCAAAAACTCAACAACTTCACACAGCAATGGATGAACTCGCACGTGCTTTTTATCTTTTATGTTTGTGAGTCTGCATGGAAAAGAGGAAAACATTTCATATAGATTTCGCCCACGCTCGCGAGGCTCTCAAATCCAGCCTGCGGGAACCCGAACGTACTCGCATTCGAAATGAAAGTTTGATTTCGCCTTCCAATGATAATGAAAAGAATGATTGTGTTGATGCACAATACAAGTTTTTTCTTTTGGTAGCAAACGTGTTGTGTACTTATTTGAGAGCGAAAACTTAATTTTTAGAGCTTGTTCTTTAATTCTTGCTCACATTGATAAATGTTCAAGAGTTGAAAGTATTGCATTTTTGATTCTTGCTAAAATCTTTCGCTCGAATATACAGTCTCACTTTTTATTGTATGTTTAATAGGCGCAAGTGCCCATAAAATGGAATACGATTGAAAAATCTATAATCTTGCTACGTCGCAGATTTGAAACCATTTTTAAAATTTTCTCATCATGGCAATTTTTTCCTCGTTAAAACAGAAAATGAGGGTTTGCACGAAAGTTTGAATGTCAAGGAAAATATTACCCAAGGCAAGGGCTGGGATATTCCCACAAGTTACGATATATTCACTTCAAAAAAGCATATTATTGTTCGAATATTGGTTTGGAGAAATTAGACTCAGAAATTTTAGCATTCCCAGAATTTTCTCGTTTTCAATAAACCGTTTCACATTTCGAAAATATGGTAGATATTTTTGAGATTATTTTCCTCTCATGACTCGTATATAGAGTGAACTAACGTGGGTTCTGATAATTGTGTTCTTTTTTATTCAAGTGCTTCCGGTCCACTTATCTACGACACAATTTTCATTGAATCTTGGAAGAGCGCATGAAGTTGAAACCTTTTCACGCTTTTCCTAATTTTCCCAAGTAATTGTTTAAATTATTTGAACAAGCTCCTGGTTTTATTTTCGGCTCTTGTCAGATACAGTACTACGCAAGAATTACCCTAACGCTTCCATATTTGTAAAAATGCTTCTACAAGCATTATCAGATGCAGTGTCATGCAGGCGTGACGAAATATGCAAATCTTGCACTTGCATATGCATCACGCTGCAAAGTTCACTTGTCGTGATTTGAAGTACAGTATTTGTTCGGAATGCATTTCCAGGGGAATCTAGTGAGCGTAATAAATACCGAGAGTTGGACCCCAACTGCTGGTGATGGGTTCGGACGTGATGGGCATGAAGTAATCCACGAAGTTGGGCTTCAAGACGAGGATAGGGTTCGAAGGCGGGCTGTATATTCCCCGTGTACAGTATATAGAACACCGAGAGACCGGGTCACGTGAACTTAGCTCATCAAGGAGAAGTTGGGGCGACTCTCACGAGTCGTCCATTATCACCGCTAGCCGTGCGAATATTTTCCGCGCCCGACCGACTATGAATGTTTCCCCGGGCCGGCGAGATTTTCCCCGCTTATCACTGACCCGACAGGCCCGGAGGCGAAAAAATAAAAGCCCCCGGGGGAAATTTCGCATGAAACGACGCCTCCGTCGAGAAGGGGTCGACAGCAGCCGGGGACGCCACTATATGCAGTATAGCAGCATCAGCCGCCGCTCTCTGGGCCAATGCATCATGAGGCTTACATCCGGATGCCTTCGTTTTTGTCATACATATGTGCGTGCTTCTTTTGTTTTTGTTTTTCTCGTGGAATACTATGACGGTCGTTATTTCAGTTCGTTGTTTCCTTTTTTTGACACCGACATCTTGGGTGGGATTACCCTCGTTCGCCGGGGCAATGAAATTCAGATTTTGACCTGCTTTGCTGCTGGATGGAGGATTTACCCCAAATATTGCTGCTTATCTGCGAGAGAAGGATCCTCTAGCTTTTTCCGAAGCTTGTTTTTAGCGTACTATACATACAAGGTACTTCCCGGCTCTTCTGTTCACATTGGTTAACGAACCAAGAAGGCGGGTTCTATTCTCAAAAACGAAATGAAAATCGTCTGTTTGCGTTTCTAATTTCTGAACTCAATGTTGAAAGCGTCACGTCTTGTCTAAACCTTGAAAATATTTACATGCATATAATTAGAAACTGCGAATTTGAAAGAAATCGCAGACATATTTTCGCTATTTTGTAAATTTGTGAAGTTTGAAGTTCGGACACTGCATCTATAAAGTTCCATGTCATTGCCATGTCCCAGAAAAAAGCATTGCACATCTTACATAATAAAGTTGCTTGCGACGTCGGTCGGTACATCCGTTGACCACTCCATCCCTCCTGACTTTTCCCCCTATCTCCCTCCCACAGAGCCCCCAGACAGGCCTGCAGGAGGGCCCCGTTTCCCGTGTTCAGGACTTTGAAAATGTGGCAAAATTCGAATTTTCATCCAAACGTACTTTTTAAAACTTTGTAAAGACTGCCATGATATTTCCTGTATAACTTTTTTTTAAATGTTGAAATTGGTCAAAAATTGACCAAGTTACAGTGAAGAACGCGGAAAGATTTTTTGAAACCGGACAAAAATCGGGAAAAAAAGATTTCATACTTTGAATTTTCTTTCATTCAATTGTTACTATTTTTCAACAAATAATATATATAAATCTCAGAACATCCGTGCGCATACAACACAAAAAGAAATTTGAAATTGCATTAAAATAAAAATATGTTAGAATGAGCTAAACAGAAAAAGTTGACATCCCGCATCTGCTTTTATTCCCATTTTGCAAAATGTAAAAATTTCCCAAAAATTTAATGCTCCATTCATTTTCAAACTGTTGGCAAATTTGCATGTGAAAAGATGTTTTCTACGTATTCGTTTCTTTTTCATTAGGAAAATAACAATATTTAACAGAGTTACTGAGAAAAACGAAGAACTTTTTTTGAAAATCGAAGTAATTGCGGCAAAAAAAGCTTTGGTTTTTTATTTATATAATATGCAATTTTGAACTTTTGTAAATTTAAAAAATACTAGAATTCGTAAAACATCCTTGCGCATCCAATGTTGCCAGAATTTTTGTAATATTGTGAATTTTAAACAAATTATGATGAGCTAAACTGAAAAACAAACATTTCTTTGAAATGTTCAGTGCCAGTTTTTTAAATTTTGCAATGACTGAGGATGCAATTTTTTAAATTTGTACTTCACATCAGTGTATGCACACTCAAGTTTACTAAAATTTTTGTGCCTATTCAAGAATAAAAAAAATCAGAAGGAAGTAAGTAAATCCCAGCTGTCTTTTTTCGAGAAAAAATCCATCCCTTCAGTTTTTCCTGGTTTCTCAGCACCCTTGCTCCCTCCCATTAAGCCCAGGATGACGTTTCTGTGGAGAGCAAGGGTTGCAGGATAAATACTGCTCATACTTCTATAACGGTCAATATTTTCTCAAGATCACCATTGAGTCCCAACCGTCACATTTTCAAATTCGTATTGGCGGGCATTAACAACCCTGAGAGCAGGATTGCGTTGCGGGTGACTGCGCCACTGCAGTTACCCGCCAATCATTCTCAGTTAACCCTATATCTGTGGCTCGGATGCCCATATCACAATCTGCCATTTTTGCTTCCTCTCCCCCCCCCCTGGTGTTTCAATTAATGCCTATACCTTTGCATCCCCATTTTCAAATATTTCGGATTGCTGTAAAGAACTTCCAAATCTTACCCATCTATTTACAGGATTCTTCAAACACATGTATCCTCTGATTCCCCAGTGAAGTCTGCATGTCATTTCCATGGGGGTGTTCTGGGTTTGTGTTGATGGCTATTTTCAAGTTTCACCTGTGAATGTTTTCATCAGTGTGTCTACTTTCTTTGTGCATCCCGTTTCTGTGAATCGAGCCAAGTCCCCTTCATTTCGTCCCTATTGTGAATATCTTGAGGCAATTTTCTTTTAATTTAAGCTAAGTGTTCTTTTATAAGATAGAATTTGGAAAAGTGTTCATTATTTGTGATTTCCAGACACCATTCCCATGTTCTTTTGTGGGATGATTATAGTGCTGTCCATAATTTTTAAGTCCACTGTATCCCTCTATGGAGTTTCCTCATAATAAAAGTAAAAATTGAAATTCTGAGTGGATTTTCAATCCATGACTGCAAAAAATGCTGCAAATCTTTTTTCCATCCCCTTTTTATCCGGAAGTTTTCCTATTTTCTTCCTGCCTTAGGCTTCCAAAGCAGAAAAGGTGAACCTGAATGTTTGAAGAAAAATTTATTCTCCAGCAGGCTTTTGTCTTGGTATTTTGTGATCAAAGAAGTGATTGAAATTTTTTCAAACTACTTGGAATCTACATCTGGTGAGTAAATTCCCATGAATTAAAAATGCTATCAAACCTCTTACAGTCTGATGTTAGGGGATTAGAAAAAAAATGTGAATCAAAGCAGTTTTCTAGCAGGGGAAATGAGAATTTTTGCAGATTAAAAGAGAGAAAAAGGAAATGAGTTTTCATCACTGATATTTTTGGTGGTAAATTGCTTTTTTTTAATTTGTTGACAGGATGCTGAACTTGAACAAAAGGGTTCATTTGTCTTTCACTTCCTCTAGCAATTAAAAATGCATTATGCTAGGATTCTATAGAATCCCAGCAGAATGCATTTTCAATTGCCTCTCCTGCATCAGTAAAATAATGACCATGGGGCCACAGGAACTTCAAATTTATGAGGATTGCTGGGGAACACCTTGAAATTAAAGAGATTTATGATGCATTGTTTCCAACTAATTCACATGGGAGCTCAAAAAGTTGACATAGACATGTATTTAACTTGAATTTCTCAGGCTTTCTTCTATTTCTCTGAAATGTATATCCAAATTTTAATTCAACAAAATGTTCATTCAGGCATCAAATTGTCCACCCTCAACTGAAGAAAAAACTCTTGATTGAACTCAGCAGGACTTCCAAGGATTTTTTTCCTGACACAGCAGCAGTTTTGGTGAGTGACTCATCATTATTTATGAATTTGGCAGAAAGGTCCTCCTTCTTTCATGATGGACAGACATTAATTATTTATTACATGTTCTGCTTATTGCTAAATTTTATTTCACCATACCTAGAATTGAGAGAGAGGGAGAATTTCCTTTTTTGAAACCTAATATTGCTTAGGTAAATTTTCTGCAGTTGTTTACTTGATATGCATCCCAAAATGTGATCAGGGAATACCTGAAGATCTACAGTTCCGCATTGAAGTTATTCTTCTGGGTTAGTCACCCAGGGCAAAGTCTGGAAAACCCCCGTTGTATTTCTGAAGAAGCACAGAAAAATAAGAACAAAATAAAAAATGCAGCCTCGAGGCTCACCCATTCTGTCAAACCTAAGGAAATCTCAGCAACACCAATTTCCTGGAAATGAAACCCAGGCCCACCCCAGAAATCCCAGCTTAGTCCCACAATTGATGAGGACCCTTTGCCATAGAAGGTTTAGTGGCATGCTGCATGCTGTGCAGCATGATGAAGCTTTTGTGAATTTAAGCACTGCCAGTATGTTTTCTTCTGTAACATGTTCAGGGGGGAAATGTATATTTTCATTGTTTCATGAATTCCAGGACAAAAAAGTAGACCTGAGACCACCAATAGCAAACCCAATGAGTTTACATGAGTTTACATGCTGAGTGGCTTATTTGCATAGCTCAGCTTTAGCAAACAGCTTTACAATTTTTATACCTGCACTGAATATATATTTATGGTGTGGCTCAACAATGTTGTACTGCAGCACCACATGCATTCCCATGCCATGCACATTTTTGTTGCACAGCTGTACAATTCAGTTCATATGCATCAGACATATTTTCATAGTGCTATTTCACAATTTTCAAAAGCTATGCCATGGATACTTTCTTGGCGTGCCTGTAAAAATTATTTCAGCCAAATCACTCATATTTTGGTTGTGCCTGTACAATTTTGTACAGCTGGGCCAGGAAAATACTTCAGGCACTGCCAAGAAACTGATCATACAAATATTTATTTTGTGACCTGTGGCACTGTGACAGGTGGTGCAAATGCAACAATCTATTCTGCATGGAGTGATTTTAGAGTGTCTGAAGTCATTCAAAGCTCTTTGAACCATTCACTGCACCCATAGCAGTGGCAAGAGAGTCATTTTGAAAATTGAGAGGATAGAAAACATAATTTCATGGGCCAAGTCCCATAATAATAAAACTGGTTTCTCCTTTCAGGCCAAAGAATAAGTGAAGTGAGAAACTATCTAAGAAGATGGCAGTTTGCCATCTTTATAACATAAAAAATAGCACTGTTGAATGTGCTTGATTGCCAGGGACATTTTTTAAAACTCATCATTACTGTTCAGCAGCACTGATACTTGCAATTCTTGGTTGTATTGAAACCTGCCAAGATCCAAAATATCAGGAACCATTGCTCATTGAAAAAATATTATTTTTTCTTATGTGAATGTATTCATAAGAGACCTCTTTGGATTGCATATAACAAGGGAATCATAAATGTCTCACCCCTCCTCTTATGGCAAATGATGGAAATCATTTACTCCAGCAAATAAGCTGGATAATACTTTGAACCTTATGGATTGTTTGTGTTTCCAGTGGTTTCCATTCTCAATTGGTTGCATTTCATGTGTACATCCTTCAGTGTATTATCTTCTTGCTTTGCATGATTTTCATCCACAGCTTTGTTATGATATGGAATTTATTCTAATTCATGGAAAAAAATTCACAGTACTGTGCCAATATTTGGATGCACCCATTCCAGAATTCATTGCAGCAGGTTGAAAATTTAATTTTTCCACAGACTGCTGACTGATCATGGAGCACTTGGAATCAATGAGAAATGAAAGGGATGCATTGCGCCATGCATCTCAACAGCGACAACTCACTGATGCAGAAGGAAGAAGACTCCAGGAAATTCGAGTTCTCCTTCGCCGTGAGTCTGCTCGGCAAAATTCCAGAAATCGCCGAGCTGCCATGACTGAAAGTGAAAGAGAAGAGGCTAGAGCTCAAGGCAGGATCCGTGCAGCCAACCGTCGAGCTGCATTAACTGCAACACAGAGAGAAGAGGCTAGAGCTCAAAGCAGGATCCGTTCAGCCAACCGTCGAGCTGCCTTGACTGAAACACAGAGAGAACTGGCTCAAGCTCATGACAGAATTAGTACAGCAAACCGACGAGCTGGCAGGACTGATGCAGCAAGAGAGGAAATCAGAGCTCAAGACAGGATTTCTGCAGCCAATAGGCGAGCAGCTATGGATGACCAGCAGCAACAAAACTCACAAAACCATTCAGCAAATAGACGTGCAGCACTGGCTGCCAGCAGAACCACTTGCTTGGGGACCCTTTGTTCTGCTATTATGCAGGAAGGGGAAGAATTTGACCAAGCAAGGTATGGGGACATCAGGCACACATTGGGACCTATGGATGTTTCCTGTCCCCATTGTGGTGCGATGAAGTGGAGGCAGGAATCCAAAGGATGCTGCTGCGCAGAGGGGAAAATTCAGTTGCCTGAATTTGACCCCCCACCAGCTGCTCTAGAAAATCTGTATGGAAATTCCCATTTTGTACAGAATATCCGGGCATACAACATGGTCTTTGCCTTCACGTCACTGGGAGCTTCCGTGACAGAAAGGCTCCAAGTGGACCAAGACCTTGCCAACGGACGGAATGGTGTTTACACCTTCAGGATCCAAGGGACCATTTGCCACAGGATGGGTTCATTACTCCCACCTGAGGGTCGTGCTCCAGCATTTGCCCAGATTTACATCCATGACACGGACATGGAGAATCTGGCTGACAGGAGATGCTCAATCATGGACCGGCTGGACCGGAGGTCTGTGCTGGAGATTGAGGCAATGCTGCAGAGTGTGAACCCATTTGTGGCACTCTTCAAGTCTGCTGGGACCCACTTGAGGCAAAATGAGGAGTTTAGCCTCA